>DWME01004855.1:0-15715 GCA_018244795.1 Parelbella ahira ahira | reverse complement strand
TAGTCTTTGACATTAGAACATAGACAACGCTCGAACTGATTTTTTTGTGATTGACGATCGAATTTCGATCGCTACTGAGCCACTAGTAATTTTAAATAGTTATTAAACTGAAGTGAGCAGAGAGCCATTATAAGCTTCCGTTTGAATAATTCGATATTATTACGAATTCAAAACGAGATATACCTATTTGTACCTTTAGAGCGATTGTTTCTTCGGACTCTTTTGTCAGTTTCTCACATTACATGTTAAAGAAAGACAAACTTATGCTATTTATATAAGAGTAACTGAGGTCTAAGCTCGCACTTGCTCGCATTACAGTTTTCGTACGAAAATACCGAACATATATTGGATACGGTCTAGCACAAGTATTTTTCCATTCTGTAAGTGAGATAGCTATATTCAAAGCGTAACTGGGAAGTAAATACTTGCATATTGGAGTCGTCGTAGAAAATCAAAAAACATACTAGACACGTTCTAGCGTAAGAATATTTGCATTCGGTAAGAGAGATAGCAACAATTCATGGCTATCTCCATGAAAATTTCGGATAAAATTCGCTTTCGTTTCATATAAAACTCGCTTTCGTTTCGGATAAAACTCGTGACCTCCTGCCGTTACTGTGTTCCTGGTACGCTGGTGCATGAAGTTGTCGCTCTAGTCTAACCATAAAAAATGAGTAATGAAGTTAGTTAGAACAAGTTTGTCGAACGCAATTGAGAAACTCTATAAACTAAACCTCCTGCGATTTCTACGTTTCTGGTACCGGCGCGGTTACTTTTTTAGCTCTAGTCAAATTTGCTTACCCGCCAATGAAGTGCAGGCGATGAAGTGATGATGGCGGCAGTGAAGTTTTTAGAAAAAAAAATCTGCACCTTTTTTGAAAATTCACTGCTTAAAAAAATTATTCCGAAATACATATATTTTTTTGAAAAGCAAAAAAGAATATTTCTTTGCTGCTCGTTACCTAGATAGTTGAATGTGACAAACCGAAGACTGGGCGCGATGGCGCTCAGTGAGAGAGGTGTCCAGTACTGAGATAGGTAGACGATGACGATGATACATATGCGACTGCCCATAATGCTGTATCCGAATTATAAAGAAATGACTGCCTCGTGGGTCGAATGGTTGCAAGCGCGATTGCCGATTGAGAGGTCCTGGGATCAAAGCCCGGGTAGGGTGCTATTAGATTTTTCTAGTTTAGAATTTCTAGTAAGTAGTCGCTCGGAGTCTGGAATTGTGCCCGGTGCATGGCAATAGGCTCACCACTTATTCCGTAGGACTTAAACGTAACTGGTGAAACGTGGGAGTGTACTACACTCCTCTATCTACCCCTTCGGGGATTAGAGGCGTGATGTTACGATGAATAAAGAACATCTGTTAAATTATTAACGATTAATTCGTAGTCCTTCGTTCCGCTGGCGACGACTATAATGGCGAATTTCGTTTCAGTTGTTACGTCTATCTAGATACATATAGGTATGCAATAAATTTTAGCATTTAGCTAATATTATTTAGTACCTACGTTGTAGCTTTGTTAACGCGCAATATTTTTAACTTAATATAGGTATACAGCTTACCTATGTATTGTAGTGTAGCCCTCCGGGTTCGAATATTATAATCATCCTGGTCACCCTGCTAGACGGCCTCGCCAGTGGAAATCATGTCCATAATTAGCACTTCGGGTATGTGGATCAGGGATCGCAGGGCACTGCTAGTCGCACTGTCCATAATTGCTGCTTATTATTCTGTCTACATAAAAAACGTAATTTCACGCCTGTAATCCCCGAAGAGGTGTACGGGTGCGGGCGGACGAGAGTTACGTTTAAGTCCCATGGAATTCAACACACAATTCCAGACTCCGAGTCACTATCTATTCTAAATTAGAAATATCCCATAGCACCCGTGATTTGCGTCGCCATACCAAAGGGGTTGTTAGGCCATAGACATTTCAAATCAAACATAACCGGCGCCCACTTTCGATTAATTAATAAATTATTAATAATGGCGGGTCATTAGGAATAAATTCTTTAAAAAAATTGTTTGTCGAATCTTTATTTCATTTTAGTAGTTTTTTTTATTTCTTCTATTAAAAATCCACGGTGTCTCTCTCTTATTTGTAAGCAAAACTGACTAGAGCGTAAAATTGCCCGTCGGTACCAGGAACGTAGAAACCGTAGGAGGTTAGACGATTTATTTATCCAACGCGCGAACTTACCCCGAAATGATCTTGGGAGAGCCGTAAATCTTTGCTGTCTCTTTCACCGAAAGCAAAAACACTTGTGCTAGAACGGGCTTGGTATTTGTTTGGAGTTTCCTACGACATTTGCGTTGTGCGCATGTACAAGTTTTGTTTCCACTTTCTCATCCATACCCTTTGCTTCTAGCTATCTCACTTACTCTCTCACATTAAGCTAAGACAAACTTATGTTGTTTATATGAGAGTAAGTGAGACCTAAACTCACCCTTGCTTGCATTGCAGTTTTCATATGAAAACGTCAAACATATATTGAACACGGTCTAACGCAAGTATATTTGCTTCCGGTAAGTGAGATAGCTACAACCCAATGGGTAAGAATTACGAGCGAGACCATACGTTCTGCTTTAGGCGGGATTGTCCTGCTTTAAGGGTGACTGTTCCGCTGTCCCCAGTACATTTCCGATAAACAAAATCTTAATCATTAGTTTGTCCAGCTATTACTTTAATAGACCGTGTCAAATTTGCACTACGAAAATTCACGAAGTATTGGAAACTCAGAGGTAATTATTTATATGTCAAATAAGTTTAAAAAAAATTCTTATTTAAAAGATGTGATAAAATTCATGAATTGGTTCATGACCATAAGTTGTAGTGAAATAACAAATTTTTACAGGTAAAAAACTGTTTCTTTAATTGTTGTTAAAGTTCCATAGGCGTCCTACTTCGCCACGAATACAATGGTCACCTTACGTATGAACGAGTAAGGGGAAAGTAAACTTACGCATGCGCACATTTCAGTTGTCGAAAGAAAGTACCAAACACATACTTGACAGATTCTAGCACAAGGGTATTTGCTTTCGGAAAGGGAGACAGCAAAATTCATGGCTATCTCCATGATAAGTTGTCCAATGACCACTTACAGTTTTGCAATCCTGGTACCGGCGCGAATGCAAATAATTGCAGCTCTAGTCAAATTTGCTTACCGGACGAAGAATAATCTCGGACTCTCTGACATTCTCATTCTCAGTCTCTGACATTTCTCTGACATTACTGAAATTGTCTCGGCGCTTGCTAGGAAAAAGATTATTCGACGCCCTTAAGGACCACTAAAAATATCATTTCTAATTATTATGTTTAAATTATTTTAAATAATAATCATAATTTATCATCATCGTCGTCACCAACATCATAAATGTTCTAAACAGAAAATCCTGCTAGAGTCGACTTAAAAGATTCGTTATGAATTTTTACAAAATGAAAAGCATTTCCATTGCACACTACATTTGAACATATAAATAATATTGTCACTTAACCGAGTGCAATTTTCGTTTAAGTATATTATAATTATATTGAGCAGTCGCTTCGTAAGCCTCGTAAAGTAAGCCTCCAAAACCAAAGTGCAGAGATGAAGTACAACGTAACCTACTGCTTAATGTTGAAAGTACGTTATTACAAATTTTATTTAAACCGAAAGAAACACTCTATATCAGTGTTTCCCAACCTTTTTTGTGTCATACCCTACCTTAAACTTGCTAAAATTTTTGTGCCCCCCCGCCATGTAACATTTTATTATATTAAAATTTATTTGTTCACTTATGAAACATAAATGATAAGTTTTCTATGAAATTATTAACAAAACATAGTAAGTAAAAAAAAGCTTTTACAACGGTTTTGACGGACACTTGAAAACAATTTCAAATTAATACCTACTGAATGATGTCAAACACTAGGTACAGATGTTGCGATGGACCAATTATATCGACGATTATTAAAGTGGTGTCGAGTCTATTTTCGAATTGCCCCCCTTAACTATCAAATTGCCCCCAAGTGGGGCGTGGGCCCCACGTTGGGAAACACTGCTCTATATAGTCCCACCGCTGCGCTGACCTCGGATGGAACATACATACATATAATATACATACAACATACTCGTACGGACTACATTTGTTATTAGCGACATCTAGTGTGATATGCCAGAACGTTCGAATAGGTAGCTTCGTACGTCAAGTCGCGAAGCCCATAGCATTCCACGCCATCTCTCCCTAAATATAGGAAATGCATTTAATATTATTAAAACTATACTTTAACGCCATCCCTGATTATTTGAAATCAACTCTTAAAAATGGTACCATTTTATTTCCCTTGTTTCCTGGTACTGTCGGCTACCAAGCTCGTATTTTAATCAATAAATCCACGCATGCGCATGACCTCCATCTTTATACATAAACGTAACATCACGCCTGTAATCCCCGAAGGGGTAGACAGAACAGTGTAGTACATACACTCCGAAATTTCACCAGTTACGTATACGTCCCGTGGAATAGTTGGTGAGTCTATTGCCATACACGGGCAGGGATCTAGATTCCGAGAAACTAGAAATTCTAAATAAGAAAATTCAGTACTTAGTACATTCGTTACCGATAGTGCTTAAATTAATATGAATGATCGAACACAGGATCTCTCGATCAGCAGTCGTCCTTTCAAGCAATCGTCTAACGAGCAGTTTTAGATTTTATTTGTGCATATTAAAAAAAAAACGTATAAAATTTCAAAATGGTCTGATAAACATGATGTGGCCGTTAGTTACTAGGGATCAGGTCTACTTACCCTGATAATGACACACATCCTGATGTAGGAAACGTAACTTGATAAAAAATAATTCACGTGTAGTGGTAGACTACACGTGCCTCCATCACAGAAGCAACTTGTTGCACAAACGGGCAGACTACTTGTTGCGTCTCGTATCGGACTGCGAGCGCTCCAGTTACAAAGGACGTCTATAGACGGGAAGTCTCCAACAGTTTCTGCGTTGCTGGTAGCGGCGCCCTGACATTGGCGCTCTAGGCTCGTGGCTTACCAATATGAGTGTAAATTTATTTGCATTGACCGCTGTGAATAATGGATGATGTAGATTTAAACATGAAGAACTGACCTTCATGTGTAAATCAGTATAAATTTGTTTAATTCAATTTGTTTGTTTTTTAGTAGGGACTCGGGTCTGGATCGGCCCGGTATGCGGCAATAGGCTCACCACCTACTCTATGGGACTTAAACGCAACTGGTGAAACGTAAGAGTGTACTACACTCTACTGCCTATACCTTCAGGGATTAGAGGGGTGATGTTACGTTATAAAGAATTGTTACCTTTTATTAAAAATTTGTGTACGTAACTATATGATGTTTCGTAAATTAATCATGTAAGTAAGTAGTTTCGGAGCGTTTTTGTTGTAAACAAACTAATAAACAAATAAACCGACAAAAAATCTTTGCCCTTTATAACATTAGTAATTGATAAAAAGAAACCAAATAACGTTATTTAATCGATTGTAAGTAATTTTACATTACCATTAAATAGCAAGTTTTTCAATTTTATTATAACACGTTCTTTCAGTCTATTGTTAACTGAACACAATGAACAACGCGAGAATTAAATAACAAACGTGAATCGTGACAAAGACCTTCCGATATACTTTATAATAATAGCTTAATAATCATGCATCATCATCATGCTGCAGGCAGATGCTGAATGCGACAAGCCGAAGACAGAGCGCGATGGCGCTCATTGGGGGAGGCCTATGTCCAGCAGTGGACTGAGATAGGCTGATGATGACGATGATGCAGTACATTTTTATCACAATGAAAATGTGTATTAATTTAACAGTAGTAATGTTTTAGCTTTAATGAGTCATAATATAAATGTATCATGATTTACAATTTACCTTCATTTGGTCTGTCAATGGTGTACCATAACTTGAACTGACTGGGATATTCATTCTGGAATTTTTCAAGCTGATCCCGTAGCAGAATGTCTTCTTCAGTTTGATTAGCGAACAACAATCTTAATTCGGTTTGGTCATTGGCTTCACTGCATATATGTTTAACTAGTTGTAGCATTGGCGTGATGCCCGTTCCACCTGTGAATAAAGTTACATAAAGATTACTGACCAACCAATTAATTTTATTGTATGATGACACCTATTAGTACAGCAACAGTGGTTAGTCCGCTTGTCTCATGAGTTATAACGGCTTAGGAGAACTGCAGGTGTTATTAATTTAGAAAAATACCAAATCACAATACAGTGTCATTGTGTGCTGTATTTTAACACACACATATGCGCAGTAGATCATATATCAGTGTCGACTATTCTTAATAACATTAGTGAAAGATGAGTAATTCTTGGCCCACTTTAAGAATAGATTCTGTTCTTGGAACATTTGTATGTTTCTATGAGACTAGTTTCGCTGTGTAACAGTATAAACTGGCGATGCTGGCTTGTTTTATGTTTGCTTAGTTATGGTTAAAGTAAGTTTGCACATTGTGGTTAAAGTATGGCAGAACCCGCCTCCTAGAATATATCCTAAATGAGGTGTTATTATGTAGCCTTAAGGAGTAGCAAGGCACATGTAATTAAACAAGGGCAGAGGATATCAGGTACAAACACTATTTGACCGATAGTGACTACAAGCATCAGTCAGTGTAGAACTTTCCATTTGTTCATTGCACTATATAAATAACGAATTATATCAGTGTGGAAAAATAAATTTAAGAAATCATGGCAAACATAAAATATCAATATGATTTCATTGATAAGATGGTTATGTGGTTATATCTCAGTACAGACATGAAACCAAATTATATCAATAATAATTTATCGATTGAAGTTTAAAAAGTGATTAGATAGTCTTGATCAATGTAAGGTATAAATTACTGTATGCTGTTTAATAGTTTATCATATGAACATTATTACAGTTCTGCATACATACCAGCAATCATATTTAATTTCTTAGTTTTAATCTCAACTGGTGGATCTTTCCTAAGTTTCTTGATTAAGAATTTCCCATTTTCAGCATATTGGAGCCTTCCTGATGGACCTCTGACATCAATAGTATCTCCGATTTTCATGTTATCCAAGTATTGAGACAATTTACCGCCCTCGGGAAATTTTGGATGTACATTTTTAAAGTATACCTGTAAAACATAAATGATCTGTAATATTTATTCTTTTCTGACCATAATAAAACTTTTTATTCATTACAAAGGCTGGCTTTATTGTGCTCATTGTAAAGGAGTTCATCAGTTATTATAAATGTTTTGTGTTGTTTCTCTTTTTTACATAGCATTATTAAAGACCCACAATAATTAATAAAAAGTATCATGAGGAAATTGCATGGAGATATTTTCCAACCATAAGTGGATTTCTTCATGATAATATTGCAAGAATGTTTGCTAGTTCTTGTTAAAGTAACTGGAAATTTAATCAAATATTTTGCATTATCATCATCAGCCTGTCAAAGAACACTGCTAAATATAGGCCTCTCTATGGGGATTCTAAATAACATTCGCATGCTGGGGATGGGCAATGTTTTGTTAAATCTACAGTTATTTAAGATAATCTCAGTGTAATTGTTGAGTGTCATCGTTGAGTAATATTCAAAGTCATCATTACATACAAAAAGATAACTAATATAGCTGATGTATTGGCCTATAGATAATGTTTTATGGATATTTAGAATACAAAAGTATATAGGAGGGAAATATAATTGTGAACTTAATAATAATTTTACTAACTACTACTCTTTAATTTTACTAACTACGATTTATTATTTGTGGTAGCTTCTATTGGACTTTGGCATGAAGTCTGCAACATGTTAACTTTTATTGACATTTGTCTGTCATATATAAAAAAATTCTTGCAAATATAATTTTTTTTATATGGACATCTCTTAGTAATGTTAAAACTCATACACAGTATTATTCCTGCGCATAGCAGAATTTATGCTATGTTCATTTTTATACAATAATGTATAGCAAAACTTCTGATACATATTATTAAAATTATAATGTATTCAAATAGTAATTTTTAACATACCTTGATAACCAAGTCAACATAACCTTTGTCATCATCACTGGAGACTGGAGTGTATGCTCTGATGATTAGATCATCATCAATTCTGACAGACAAATGAATGTGTTGACCTATTGGCAAGCCTAAAACCAAGATATTCAAGTGTTACATTATTTGCATAGGAATAGTAGGTACATGTAAGGCACCATATTAAACACTTTAAAAGACAATCTGTAGAAAAAAGCAAAACTATGCTTGTTGGAATAGAAATTTAAATGATTTGCATACTATTAGTGTTTAAACAAGCAGTATTGACCTGATGTCACACTAAAGTGACACACTAATTATATAATATGTTAATATTTGAGATAAGCTCCACATTGGCTATTCTAGTGTAACATCATAATGAGGACACCATATAGCTTTTTACATGACATATCATCATTACATTTATACTCCGAAATTTTTATGATGAAATCAATAGACTTGTACATTATATTGTTACTTTAAATATGATGAAGGAAGTATGTATATGTGTCTTTTATCTGTGGAATTTAACCTTGAAATGATTAAGGACAAAAAAGGATTATCTAATATTTTAATAGTATATGGTAAATACTTAATGATTATAATTACCTAACACATGTTCAGGAGATGGTAATCCATAGCGGAATCTTCTAGTGTCATGGCTTATTTCTTCTCTTTCTATAAGTGGTAATGGATATTTTACATTGGGGTCAACTAATGTCACTAGCTTCTTGGTCTTCGGCTTGGATTTCTTCCCCCAGAGACAATTAACAATTAAGGTTGTTAATACTACTACACTACCAACACCAAGCAGTACTGGGAAAACCTGAAAAGATTAAAAATATTGAAAATGTTAAAAGTATTCATGTTTTCACTGTTGGGTTCTTTGATTTTATATCTCAGTTATAGTACAAATGTCTAGTGAAGTTGCTCTTAAATAATTTCGAGGTATGTTATCACTTGGTGCAGTATCCTCATTACATAGTGTCACGATAAGTCTGTACTTATCAATGTTAAATAAGTACCTACATAGAAAAAAAAACTCGTAATGATTAAAACCTAGCAAATTATTTGTCATATGTCGAGAGTTTGGACTGACATTCGCGTACACTCATAGTAAAGTGGATGTGAGTACATACAGTTCCTTTTTCAAAAAAGTCGAAAAGTGCCGCTTTAAGGTTATCCATGTTTCCACTAATAAGTCTTATTCACATAGAATTGAGATCTTCTTCCACAGAGAACTGGTAGATGAATGGCCTTAATTTTTGACTTTTTGATTAGATACTTAAAACTTATCAAGTAAATTATTCCGTGTCACTAAACAAACGTCAGACAACCAACACTGCCTGTTGCTTGCTGCTAAATAACGAATAAGTAATGATGATGAATCAAATTGGTTACAGCGCCTCAATTATTAAACATGTTAAAAAAACATGGTACTAACCGATTGGTACTAACCATATTTTTTTACTAGTACCAGCAACTTTACACCTGAATAGTCGTTGAAACACGAGAAATATCAACGAACTAGTAATAAACTGATATTCCTGTTGTATTTGATCATTTTTATCAGATATCCAAATGATAAATACCCACTCGCAACAAACGTTTTTCGATAATTTTATGATATGAATTATCAATGAATTATTCCATGGAAACTTGGTACTTACAATTTTTGGATTCAACTTTACAGAAAAAGTCATTTTGATGTTTTCACTTTATATCTGTTCATCTATTTGCACTTATAGCATAATTGATTATAAAGTATTGCAAATTTAACACCAACTCTGTTTAAATAATTTTAACTATTATGTACACCGGAACAGCAAGCAACTGTTACACAACATAACCCCTATAGAACGAAGAAAATGAAAATAAATGTAGGATTGGAATTGCTGTTGTATGGTTGCGCGCTGACAGCGCTGGTGTGTAAGGAATTTTATTTTAGTCTAGTGTAATTATGTTGTTTCGTCATTCCATTAGGTAAAATTGAGATGAAATGTGTGAGTTAATAAAATTAATGATAAATCACAGTATTTAATGTACCTTATAGGACAGTAACTGGTTACACTGCGTTACCTATGTATTTATTTAATTTATGCTGTGATTAAACTTAAGTTATAAATAATTGTCAGAACCACGTAAGAAACAGCCTCCTGGGCGCGGCGGGGAGAACCAGTGAATAAGTTGTTGGCACTGATTTATAAAGACATGAATAGGTGATACTCATGGAAAAAAAATTAAAATAAAGTGTAGGATAGTGCCAGCGCCTCTCTATACTGAGGAAAGAACGAAATTAAGTGATTGAACATGCATCAAGTGCGTAGAGATATTATACCTAGACTAGGGAACCTGCCTAAAATGTGTCCACCGAAAAAAAAGAGAAAGCAAATGAGGCTACCTAACAATGTCTCTTTCTACTCGCATACGCACAGGTAGCGCTAGTTTGAGTTCAATAGTTGAGAAAGAAGCGGTTCTTTTGCTGCGCATGCGTCAGTAGTGAGATAGAGAGAGATACAGATAGGGTATCGTGATCATTTCTCTCTTTCTAACTGTAGGACGTTGCCGCTATATTATAATACTTATATCATCTTTCTTAGATAGTTTATTTATATATAATATCTCTATGTCCAACTGGACAGCGCGAATTAATCTCTGTAACTATGGTAGACACGCATGCGCCGCAACCTTTTAGTTCTTTCCACAGTACCAAAAGACGCTGATAATTATTCAGTTGGTGTTAATGGCGAACTATGGTATAAGTTATTCATATAGCGATAGAAATCAGTGGTCTTTAGTTAGTCTTCAATTTGTTTTTCACTAGTTTGTCTTCAATTGTGTCTTTCATTTCAATCACATAGGTATTTGGTTATTAATAACACTAAGTAGAAGCAGTGAGACCGTAGTGGTTAAGAATTCAGCCTCTCACTCCGCGGCGCTGTGTTCAAATCCAGGTCGCGCACCTCTTTACAAACGTTCGTTTTAAATTTAAATATCACTTGCTAACAGTGAAAAAAAAAACATCGTGAAGAAACCTGCATAAATAACTAGGATACGTACATAAAGTAACAAAACTATACATTTATATTGTTGCGCTGGCCAAGTGTAGGTTGGCAGACTTTACACACCTCAGAATTTTTGTATTCTTTTTTATAAATTCTAAGGTGTACAGGTTTCCTCACGATGTTTTCCTTGACCTTCACCATTAGCAAGTGATATTTAAAAACATGTGTTTGAACGCATACTTAACGGCGTGTCGCTACCTCGGCCCGTGATTAAAACGCACTTTTATAGAGAGGTGCACGCCATGGATTTGAACCCAGTAGGTACCCCCGGAGTGAGAGGCTGAACTCTTAACCGTTAGGCTATAACTGCTTTGGTGCCAGGTGTAGGATCTATCATGTATTGTTTTAGCTAATATTTAACCACACATAGTGTCATTTCATAGTAATGAAAATTTCGACAAATATTTTGAATAAATTTAGGCTATTAAGGATAAATTCTGGTTCCGTTTGAGTTACATTAATATCTTTAATATACTATTATGTATATAGTATTTTTAATAAATTGATAATCCAATACGATAAAATTTATTAGAATAAAATTTCATAATCAAAGACATTTGACGTTATTATTATTTTTTTTTAATTCCTTATATTTATTATGCTATTAAAGACTAATAAATTAAAGACTGCCTAGGTGGTTACAAAGCGCGACTGCTGATCGAGAGGTCCTGGATTCGAATCCCGCGTACCATTGGATGTTTCAAGCTTAGATTTTCTATTGGAAATTTCTAGTAATAACTCGCACTCTGGATCTATGTCTGCTGTATGGCAATAGGCTCAACAACAATTCCATGGTGGGATGCAAACGTAACTGATGAAACGTGGGAGTTACTACACTCCAGTATCTACTCATTCAGAAGTCACAGGATTATTAAAATTTGCCTCGTAGATCGAGTGGTTGCAAGGGTGTCCGCTGAGCATGCGTACCTCGGTTCGTTATCCGGATCGGACAACATATCGTTGGGTTTATCTTGCTTTAAATTTCCAATGGCAATGGAGTCACTCTCTTGTCACCAGTTATCGAATATTGCGACACTTCCCACATTAAATGATGCTCAAGTGGGTAGGTACATAAATTTCATATAGGGTTTATTTACGTTCCACATTATCATTCAGTTAACATCAGGTTATGTTATAATTATGAGACCTTCGGTTCAAAAACTGTAAACACTTGCGCTTAGAACTTAATTAATGACGCTTGCTTGGGCTAAATAAAACACGTTTTTGTACACATTATATTTATATTTATACATATTTATAACGGCTAAACACGAAAATGTCATTTGTCTTTTTCATAAACTCAAAAATCGTATGTGACAATACGTAAAATTTTACCACTGTACAATTACATCACAGTAATACTTACAACAATGTGTTTTGTTACTCGAATTTAATGTGGAAAGTGGGATTTGAGGTTACAAGTACAGTTGAGACTTACTCCCAATTTTTGAATTAGCGTTTCCAGTTATCGTAGATTCAATTACGACAAATTATTGTATTCGGTTGAAAATTGCACGTTTTATTGTTTTTTTTTTATTTTGGAAGGTCCAAATTATACAAGTAAGAATCGAATCACTAAAAAATTTTATGGTAAAAAATTTCAAGGTCAAGTTGCTAACATACCGGATAGCGTGACTGTGCAGAGAATCGGATATATTTAAAACTTACTCAAATTGTACTAAGAACATTTTATTGAACACGACTTGGTAGGAATATTGATTCCAATCACATTGAAGAATGCTTAAGTACATGGTTCATGGTACACGAAGCATACTTTTTTAAAAGATATTAAGGTCTGCGAACAAGAAGCGTTAACAGAGGTAGATATAGTTAACACTGAACAGGCAAATTGTATTGATATTACACATAGTACACAATATAATGAAAATTTTACATAGATACCTCGTTGGATTTTAAACATAGGTAGGTATATACTGATCTAACCATTTATTTGCGATACATGTTATTATTTGTTTCCAGATAATACCAGATAACAATAGTCGTCAAAATAATGATTTGTTTATTTCGATTTTATTTATAAAAATAAAAAAATTCATTAATAGGTATACTTAAATTATATATTTACGAAATAATTTGAAATTTGTTATAAATAGTATTTTTAGACTCTATTACTTTTAAGGTTTTTCAAGGTTAATAATTTCTCTAATACTCTGCATCACTCCTGTTACAAGAACAAATGAGCCAAATAGGACCAGTATTACATCCTTGATGAGAATATAATTGTACTTCCCAAAGCCTCTTTCCCAACTGAAGATGAGATCCATGAGAGTAGGTGCTATCAGTCCCAGGAACGAATAGAAGAACGCTCCTTCCAGGCCGATAACTTGCTCCAATCGAGGTAATGTCGCAGCCGCCATCACTAAAAATAGCAAAATGTCCTCTAAAGTTTAGTCACTCGTTGACCTACTTTAGTAGGTATATTAGGTATATAATCTTTCTAATACCTACATGTAAGTATATAGAATAATAATGTAGGTATATTATATTTTATACATACTATTTTGATAGCAAAAGTTATTTTTGCTGATGGCAAGTGTCTGTTTATGTGGGTATGAATTATTATTGTTTTTGTTGAGTTGATTTATATAGTTCCGCAGCACTTGAACTAAGAAAAATTCCGATTTTATGACAGTTGCTTTCTCTACATTTTTAAACCGTCTAAGCTCGTGTTTGATTACGATCTCGCTTGGAGGTAAACGAGACGTTGCTTAGGATCTAACATGCTTGTCTAGAAATAGTCTGTTCCCTGTTGTTTTGAATAGTTCAAATCAGTCGAATAAACGTAACTTACCTGTGATTATTGCGAACACAGCTCGCATGATGCCCTGGGCTAAATTGTGATACCTCTGCGATACACGTGGTTTCATGTTACGCCATACTATTTCCATAGGTACATAAAATTGCAACGTGTATGTAAAGAATATAGCTAAAACTATGAATATCTTCGCAAACAATGCGGGACTGAAAAGTAAAAATGAATATTTTATTTATTGCTGTCTAGTTGTCTATTATAGTTCTTGCTGTTGATAGTACTTTGTATACATTATCTACCCGCTAATTGATTGGCTTGGAATACGTATATGAGTGAAAAATGATTCACATTTTTGATTTTTTAAATTATACTTAAAAGAAAATAAAAATTTGTATTCTATATCTGAAAATAGTCATAAATGTAATACGGTTCTTGTTAGTACTCGTAAGTAGTAATTAAGTATAATTAGAAAAATATTTTGTATGTTACGCTTTGTTTTTTATAAGAGATTTATTCTAAGGAAGAGTCAGCTGGAACAACGGCAATAATGTTTAATAATTTTAAAGATATATTTTAAATAACTTACTATTCTCCAGTGGGCAAGTTTAGGGTGATGCTACCAAGGGCGTCATCTCCGTAACGTACGTATCCCAAGAAGCCCATAATCATGTACAAAAGGACTACAATGACCATAGTGATATTTAGCACTCCAGGGCATCCCAAGAAATGTTGAGGCTTTGCCATCGTGTTCTCTACCGGCAGCACTACGCCTATGCCTTCCATTGCGAAAATAACGGTACTAAAATATAAATATTTCAATTATTATTTGCAGTCAAATTTAACACATAATAATGTAAGTATATATGGGCATGCAGCGTCATCTATCGGATAATATTCACATGATTAATTTCATTATACATTTTCAATGTGTAACGAAATGAATTATAATTTTTAAAATGAAGAATTTAATCGTACCTAAGTATTTAAATGGCTCACAATCATCATAAATTAAAATTAAATTATAAGCCTTCTCTGGAACGTAACTCGTTAGTGTTCACTAACAGAAGTAACTAGTGTATGCTCGTCGCCCACCTCTGTTTGTTGTTGTAATATTGATGTTGGCAATGTATCTTGACAATGCTTTATTGAGCGTATTATGAATTTATATGGTACACAGAACAGTATGAATAGTCACTTTTTATATGGTGTTTAGTACCCGAATATATTATTCAGTTACAATATTTGCAAAAATAAGAACATATAAAATCTTTAATATAGCAGACTTCTTCTATATCGAAGTTTCCTCAAAGAAAGAAGAATGTATATAATAGCTGTCATGAAATATTATTGCTGATTTATAAGTGTAACGAAAAATGACATTGAAATTATTCTTTCGAATTTTATTTGTTTCAAAGTTAATATTAAAAAAAAATACAAAAAAATTATTATCCAAAAACTATTTTTGAACGTCCATAACATAACCGCAACGCAAGCAAGTTCAACTATAAAAAGTAAACGTCATAAGAAACCCCAACACACACAAACACATCATTTCCTCATTACACATGACTACAGTGTTATATTACACTAGAGTAGCATGCATTTTTTTAACATCAAAGAGCCTATTTTGAAACTTGAGCTACCTACTAAGTATGGTTGCAAATCGTATAAGTAGCTGTAGGCTATTAAGATATTATTCAGTGATAAAATTTTTAAAAAAACAAGAACATTATATAATAATCGACCCATAGTCATTCCACTGTTGGAATATGGGTCTCCTCTCATATTGAGAGGGTTAAGGCCATAGTC
>DWME01004854.1:0-15717 GCA_018244795.1 Parelbella ahira ahira | reverse complement strand
GCCTTAACCCTCTCAATATGAGAGGAGACCCATATTCCAACAGTGGAATGACTATGGGTCGATTATTATTATTTTTTATTATTATGTAAATAAGATCTGAAATTCGCAGCTGCTCCTGCCTGCCGGGCTATACAGGCGTCCGCTGCGAGGTGGATATAGACGACTGCGTGGCCCACCGTTGCCAGCACAACGCCACCTGCCTCGACCACCTGGAGGGCTACAGCTGCAAGTGCGCTCCCGGTTTCATGGGTAAGTGCTGCTTCTACAACTTGCAGGATTACCAGGTTGTGCTGGGGAATCCAAAACAGGATATTCATACAAGATTACATCATTGATTTAATAATTTTGCAATTACCCTGAAATAATTTGTCTTTTGATTTTTTTTGAAGTTTTTACAAAGGAGAAGACATTTTTAAAGTTCTATCCTATCTGGACCATGTCAGCACTTCTTTGTATGAGTTTGTACACGTTATTACAATCATTTCATCATCATCATCATTATCATCATTTTCAAAGATTTTCGCTTATAATCTTCACACTTGTGTCCGGGTTTGAGGTCGTAGATAATATTTTGCGCATATTTTAAACTAAATTTGTAACTCCTGCGAATGTCCAGGTGAGTTCTGCGAGAAGAAGATCCCGTTCTGCACGACGGAGTTCAACCCGTGCGCTAACGGGGCCACGTGCACTGACCACACCAGCCACTACACCTGCAGCTGCCCCAAGGGCTACTCCGGGCAGAACTGCACTGTTAACGCCGATGATTGCATCAATCACATGTGCCAGGTATGGGGGATTTCGCGTTGCTTTCCGTTTTGAGATTGGCAGAGATGAACAATGACTTGACTAATTGGGGAAATATTTTTTGTAGGTATGGTGAAAATTATCTTTTTTTAATTTAGTAAAGGTAACAGGGTAGAGGGGGGAATAATGCTGTAATTGACACATAGTGGTAGAAGCTATTATATTCCACCATGTTTATTAATTGAGGAGAGGACTAGAAGGCGGCATATCACTATATATGTGTAACTTTGTGTTACATACGTTGATTGAGGTAGGGGTGATACATATTGCGAGTAGCAAAAAGGCGGTATAGACTGGTCGTAGCAAATAGTGACAATATATCTGTGGTGGCGGCGGTGCGGCGCAGAACGGCGCGACGTGCGTGGACGGGCTGGAGGAGTACCGGTGCGCGTGCGGCGCGGGCTACGCGGGCCGCTACTGCGAGGCCGCGCCGCACGCCGCGCTCGGCACCTCGCCCTGCGCGCACCACGACTGCGTGCACGGCGTCTGCTACCTGCCCGCGCCCCGCGCCCCGCCGCGCCTGCAGGTACGCACGCACGCACGCAGGAACAGTATCAACACCTGCACACTTACATACACGGTTGCATCTACACTAACGACTTCTGCATATAAACGCTTTAAAAACTAGCGACATCTACATGCAAAACTGTAAATTAGCCGTAGCTGAAATCAACGTACAAGCATATAAGCATACAAAACTAATAAGTATTTTATAAATTAAATTGCCAAGTAACATGATGATTTTTTTATTCACTATCTATTGGAAGACACATTATTCTTATGTTCTTTTAAACGATCACTAAGTCTGATTCCCTTTTATGATTTGTTCCATTGGTAGTAAATTAGTGATATCTATTTAAATAATTAATTTTCGTAATTAATGAATTGATTAGTTTTTAATCATTTTGGCAATTGAATCAATTTTATCAATTGATGGAATCTGTTTATTTAAATCTGATTAATCCATTTATCTAATCAATTACCAATGAATTAATAATCTATTAACACCAGCAGTTAATTTAAATATGTTGATTGATATGAAAGAATTCTTCTGCAGGATGACATCATGGTGGAAAGACCACTTCTCACTACTTCCAACGACTACCTGTGCAAATGCGCACCAGGATACTCAGGTATGTTTATTTGTTATTACTATATCATTAGAGCACTGAGTGCCAAATATCTGTATCATGTACATAAATGATGTCTGCTTTACATTTTTGATATTTGGAAACCAATAAAATACATAAATCCATGCAGGGTGTAACCGTAACTGGTGAAACGTTGGAGTCTCTCTACTCTGTCTACTTTTTCGCAAACATACAACAGTGATATTAATAACATAACGATGTTATCACAATATATCTCTAAGTAATGATGGAAATATGCTGTTGCTTGTAAAGAATATTAATTCAGCAGTGGTTTGCTCAAAGCTGATGGTTAATGGATGATGGTGGATAGTCTCCAATGTACAGCTCAATATCTGGTTCCAGGTCGTCTTTGCGAGTACCTGACGTCTCTCACCTTCGGCTACAACGACTCCATGGTGGAACTGGAGCCGCTGCGCACCACTCCCCACGCCAACGTCACTCTAGGTCTGACTTCTCACCTCTCTCCCACCAAGAACTTATATCGTGCCTCTGTTGGATATGAGCTCTTGGCTAGCTTGGCCTTGGGGCCTTAAGACTTAACTCGTTTGATTCTGAGAAAAACATTTATCTCGCAGTTTAATGGTGAAGGGACTGATGGTGATAATTTTTGGAAATGTCTCTGACATTTGAAATCCAATTTTGATTCAGGAAATATTATTTTAGCTGTAAATTTTTCACTTGCATTCCCTACATGGACGATGGCTTATGGACAGAACCCTCTTAAGGGAGGCTTTCGGAGTGATGTAAATTTACGTCATTATTGCCCTTTCAGTGTTTAGCAGCACTCAGCACCATGGGGTGCTGATGTACTTCGGAGACAACGAGCATCTGGCGGTGGAACTCTTCAACGGGAGAATCAGGATTAGTTACGACGTTTGAAACTACCCAACTTCTACTATGTACAGGTATATATTGTTATAACATTTGACTAGCCTGTTGGTGCAGTGGTTAGTGAAACTGACTGTTGCGCTGGTCGTGGGTTCGACTCCCACCCAGAATAACTATGTGTCATGAGTACGAGTATTTACCCTTGTTTGGGGGTTATAATATCTATATAAGTACTCTTATATATTTAAATGCACATATATAATTTATCAGCCGTCTGGTTACAATAAAACTAGCTTTTATTTACGCTCACTATGGAATCAGGTGTCCGTGTATGAAGATGTCACACGATGTCACAAATTATAGAACTGTACAAAACTCAATAACAGATGGCGTTACTTGTTTTCTGAATCGCGGATTTAAGGTATTATGCTCTACCACGAACTAGTAATTCAAGTTAGTTAGTTGGCAACGTCAAGAGGTTCTCGACTACTGCCGCGTCGGTTTAGTGGTTGCAAGCGCGACTTTATATCCTGGGTTCGATTTCAAGTCAAGCATTAGAACTGGAGAGCTTCCAACAGCACGCCACTGAGCTCGATCTGCAGCTCTTCGCATCCAACTGCTTATAGCGCATATCGTCACTGCACCAGCTGTAGTACGTCCTACGATGGCAAGCTGCGGACTCCAGAACTCGTAAACTCTACACCTCTCTAGTAATAGTATGTATTATACGGTTCCCCTCATTCCAGTTTCGAGATGGTCTCTGACGGAGCATACCACAAGGCGGAGTTGCTGGCCGTGAAGAAAAACTTCACCTTGCGGGTAGATGATGGTCCAGCTAGATCCATCATTAATGAAGGTAACTTATTCTCTTATGATTGTGCCTGGTGTATGAAATAGGTTCGCCACCTATTACATTGTGGGACCGAAACGTGAATGGTGAAATATGGAAGTGTACTACACTCCTCTGCCTGCCTCGTCGAGGATTACAGGCGTTATCATTGTAAAAAAAGTTATCTAAGATGTGTCAAGTCTGCCAACCCGTAGTTGCCCAGCGTGGCAAACTATGGCCTTAACCCTTTCATTCTGAGTGGAGACCCGCGTCCAACAGTGGAACGATAAGAAGGTTGATCATATTGAATAGCAAAAACAGTGACTAGGTTCTATAATTGAGACATTTGAATATTTTGTTCCCAGGTACCAAAGAATACCTCCGCTTGGAACGCCCTATGTTCCTCGGTGGTGTTCCACCCGATGTGGGCAAAGATGCTTTCAGCAAGTGGCACCTTCGGAACATCACCAGCTTCAAGGGTATGGGTGACATTTCATGCTGTTCTTTGGATAGTCCTGTTTTATTTTAATAATGAATGTCATTGGGGAAATATATTCCGGTCTATTTATCTATAAATATTCAAACGTAACATACTCCAATTAATATATACAAATAATCACGCCAGGTCTTTTATGGTGTACTTAGGCAGCACAGAGTGCTAAATATCTCTATCGCTGCAGACCTGCCGTGCTTCTTTATCATTTGTAACTTTAAGTTATCCTAAATAATTATTATTATTATATCGTCAGCCAGTCACCTCATCAGCTGGTGATGATAAAGCCTGGGCGAGAGCAGTGTAGTGTAGTGCTGGGTCGGTTGCAGGTTGCTTGAAGGAGGCGTGGATCAACCACAAACGCGTGGACTTCGTGAACGCGGCGCGCAGCACGCGCACGGCCGCCGGCTGCGCGGGGGAGGAGCCGCCGCCCGCCGCCCCGCCCGCCCTGCCGCACGCCCCGCCCCACGCGCCGCGCGCGCTGCAGGAGGACTCCGCCCACGCCAGCGTGAGTACAGCGTCACTATTAGTCTACACCCGTCCACTACTGGACACAGGCCTCTCCAACTGCATGCCACTGAACTCGATCTCCAGCTCTTCGTATCCAACCGGAACAAAGCAACACTTTGCTTACCATAGTGAATAAATTCTTACTTACGATTGATTCTTATTATTTTCTTCAAACAGTGTTTGTATAGGTATAATTTTTTAAAATTTTGTAGCTGTCCATTTTTCTCTCCACTGATTGAAATATTCTAACAGTAAGTTACTTTACAAGTTCCTACAAAAAAAGCCTTCGGAGATCGCTTGTCTTCTTCGCACACGTGGCACGCCGAGACTATAGTCTAGAAAAAGCTCATACTGGTGGGATACATACAGGGTAAAAGAAAGACCCAGGGGCAGAGCACCGATCTAATGGTTGGATCCCATCTTGGAAAGCATCGGCTGTGTGATTCAAAAGGCCATTCACCTAGCATAATGTAGGAAATCCTGGAGACCACTTACAAGTAGAACGACCCTTGGCGGTCACGACCCTCAGCCATGAGGACACGATTAAGAAGAAGAGGAAGACCAAAAATTATATGAAATCTGTTTACTTTATCAACTAAGTACAAAACATTAGCTAAGCAGCAGTCGTTTATCCTCGCGGCGTGTGGGCGTGTTGTGTGCGGCAGGACCCGTGCGTGCCCAACCCGTGCGCGCGCGGCGGCCGCTGCGTGCGCGAGGACGGCTCGCCCTCCGACTACAGCTGCCGCTGCCGCGCCGGCTCCGCGGGCGCGCAGTGCGAGCTGCGCGCCTCGCTCAGTGAGTGTCCTGCACGCTGCACACTGCACACACTCCTTCTTACCACTTCTATATACTTTCTTCTTCCTTCTTTGTGAGTCGTTCCTCCACGCAAAGAATCATGGCTCTTTTATTTCTGTAATCTCTTAATAGTGTCTCTCTTTATCCTCTCCAGCCCATTAAACTCAGCCTCCAGATCCCCCACCGCTTACAACCCCTATTAGACATGCACACATTCATATATTTTTTAAAAATACCCCCAACAAGCCCTTTGGTTACAGTATAGTAATTTGTTTATATAACTTCGCCGATAGGTGGCGCCCCAATCATAACCCAAAGCAAGTTGCCTCCGAGAAAGATCATAAGCAACGTGCAGGCGTCTCCAGGTAATGTTTTCATTATTATTATTATTCCATCTCGCCAGGTTGTTCACACGGAGCAGAAAACACAGACCGACAAATAAATCTATGGTCCAAGATCTGACATACTTGTAAATGCACACATCAGGTTCAAATTGCTATGTATACAATTCACTCAAAACCATTTAAAATGCAAACTCAGAAATATATTAACCCTTTGCATTCAAAGTACTCCTCACAGGCACTGCCAATATTTGACGTTGTACTCGAAGTGTGCCTCACGGCCACAACTATATATTACAATGTATCTGGGCAGGCAATCGTCTTTTTTTTAACTATTCGAACATAAATATATATAACTATATATTGACAATATTTAAATATGTAATATGATGTTTCCCAGCTGCTCCACCACATAAGCAGTCGTCGGAAATACTGCCAGCACAGCCAGCGCCTCCTAGCGGTGGCTGTAGGAAGGTGAGTAAGGATAGTTAAAATGGTTGAATTTTTAAAAGGTTCTTGAAGGTTCCTAAATGTTTCAAATAAGTTGGTTTATTTTTATTCAAATCCATTCATTTCCCACAGCTGGGAAATAGTTCTCCATTCAGCCAACAGTTTCCAGTGGCGATAGACGGAGACAAAAAATCATAAGCTTTTCTCAAAATGGCTGGTTTATTACAGCTTTTGATAAACTTTTATTAGTGAAACTCTTCAAAATATAAATTTTCGCTTCCCAGGAAGCAACCAGGGAGTATATAATCGAAGGCACGTGCCGTTCCCGGCGCCCTGTGCGGGGGGCGAAGTGCTCCACGAAGCCCGCGGCCGGGGCGGAAGTGGGAGCCGCCGGAGGCTCCGGGGGCTGCGGCCGAGCCATGTGCTGCGCGCCCAGGAAGACTAAGAAACGGAAGGTATTCCATATACAATAATGTTGCAGTAAATGCACATTAACATACTAACTTACTTAAGTCTTACTACTAAGTAAGAAAGTCTTTTCCAACGTTTACTACCTTGTGGAAGGGGTGGGGGAATACATTTTATGACGTCAGGTACATATTTACACCCAGACAGAACAATCGCACGTGCTCATTACACTAATATCTGTCTTAGACGGGAATCAAACCCACGAACCCCTACTCAATGATCAAAACTAACCACTCGAGCAGTGGTTTCAGTGTTCAATATTGTAACAATCCTTTTGTCTCCAGATACGGCTGATCTGCTCGGATGGAACTAAATATACCAAAGATATCGAAATAGTCCGCAAGTGTGCGTGCGGGAAGAAATGTCCGCGGACCTCTGCGTTCTTGCACTAGATACTAGACACTACACTAGACCCTAGTCTCTAGACTAGACACTGTATGAATGTCGGCGTTTAATTTGAGCTCAGGGGAGAGAATTATTAACATTAAAACATACTTACCAGCACCACTTACCAGCAGGTGCCCAGTCTGTTCGGCAGGTTATGTGTACTAGGCAGAGAGCAGCAGTTACCATATCCCTTTCCTTACAAATCTGACTAGGTTTTATATTTATCAGTCTTACACAAAGACATTTTCAATTACTGACTCCTCCATCAGCCAATATCTGACCTATTTAGTTAAAATAGGTCTGTCCTGGTCTCCATTGGCATCTATATCCATAAATAAAACAATAATGTATAATAATTGTTCGAGAAAAAAATGTGAGAAAGTTCTAGAATTCAAACGAAGTGGAGTAAGACTCCAGAGCTCAAATTAAGCGTTTTATACCAGTTATTATAAAACTAATATTACTACAATACAATTAGAAATATCTGATAAACATTAACCATTAGTGACATTGGTACTAGCGATCCCAGCGCTGGGATAATATTTAACTCCCGTAATATTAAAGGTGTAACATTGGAAAATTTTGTACGAAAAATATTTCAGTCTTCAGTAATTGATAAGAGCTAGCAGCACTTGCATTCTGAATCACGGAAATGACAAGTATTTACAAGAATAGTTTTCGAAACCTCGTTTGTAGGAGGCCTTATCTATCTACATTTTAAAAAGTGCAAAAAACAGGACCTACTCATGTGTAGGATCTCTGTTACGTTTTTTTTTAAGTATCGTCGGCCTAACTCCACATAGAAAAGAAATACCGAATTTATTCTAACGTATACAATAATACTTGCCTTTGACATTATATGTATATCTTTCACAATATGTGTACATCATCAGATGAACGATTACTGTACTTAGACAACGAAAAGAACGGTAATTCACTCATTCATTCACTATTAACGGTCCTGTTTGAACATAGAATGAATGAATTAAGTAGTATTTAACCCACTCGAACAAATACTTTGATAATTTGACTGGTAGTGAACAAAACTTTTATCGTGTGGATTTATAAAAGATTTAATTCATAATTCTGATTTATAATTTTTTTTACATGTGTTCCGACTCTTTACGAAAAATGCTACTTTTAAATTGAGAACAAAATGAAGTCAACAATTTTAATATATCCGAGGAATAAATGAAGCTATTTTAATTAAAATCGCTCACTACACCAGACAACTAATTACCTTTTATTCACAGCCAACCACTCAAAATAGGATGAAATATATACTATTATATCACATGAACTACGATCAAAAGTAACAAAAAAACTACCCCAAATTTTTATACTAGCGTTTTTGTATCTCGTAGATTTAAAAATAAAAAATATACCCCCCATTTAGATTAAGAATGTAACGTATGAAATATACTCAGTGTTTAAAAATAAAAAAAAATAATTTATCAATTTATTTTTAAGGCTGTTGGTATTATTTTAAATTATAATAAGGTACGCCCAGAGGCTTAGTCATTTTTTATCTGTAGCACTTAAGTGAAAATAAAAAAATATCAGCTGCGCTAATTTTTACTCTGTGCATTTGCAAATGGCGCGTAAATCATAACTTTTTAAATTCACTCAATCTTGCCAGCATCGATAGATGACATGTAAGGAGAATTGAAAAAAGTGACATGTTACTTTCGCGCCAAACCGGTAACAGATTACAAAATAAACCAATAATTGAATAAATTGTTTTATATACAAAATAGTATGTGTTCATTTGGTGTAGCTTAAAATATATTTATCGTTTTCGAGTTATATTTAATTAGATATTTAATTGTTAAGTTAGTTCTATAACTTAGTTTTATAAATCTATATTTATTGTATTTATAAGTCGTCAGTGTTGCCATTTTAAGTCTGAAATCTCGAATTTGTTTTTGAATACTTAATAATTTTAATAGCCCCTTAACATAACAAATGGATCATAACTAATTTGACACATGAAGCGTTCCAAATTAGTTCTCAATGTTAGTAATACAACGATTTAACTCATAATGTTTGTCCTACCCTAGGCTTTTGCCACAACATTATCATGTATCGGTATCATCATAAACATTTTTTTTCGGGCTAACTTTGATATTCTATTTAAAGCCTTCACAATATTATCACTGCCTAATTGTGTTAAACAACACTTAAAATCTATATAAACTTAAATAGTACTTGCCAATTTTTACTTATAAAGAAGTATTTTACACATATCTTTAGATTTTTAGTACCCTTGTAATAATTTAAAACCCCTCAGGGGCATATGTCCAGCAGTGGACTTGAACAGGCTGCTGATGATTATGATGATGATGATAAACTTAGCTTATATTATTTGTGTATGTTTTATTAGTAATCGATATATATTTTGGACGTCGTAAAGTAATATCGAAAGAGTATTTAATCGATTGATTGATCAATTAAGTACTCTCGCTACTCTCACTAACAATAAATCAATTGTTCGATTGATTCAATTTTAATTCATTGGTCAATTAATCGGTTCACTTTGTATAACCGTTTTAATTATGTACCGGCAACTAATACTCAAGATTTATTATTTTTATTTGAATTGGTCTAATCTAGAATATGAAAGGAAATACGGTACGTCGTATTGAAAAAAATAACAGACCACAGTTATTCAAAATTTAAAATTCAAAGGTTACCTCTGTCACCGAAATTTTAAAGGGATGCTAGAAACTAACAGTAACGGAAAAAAATATATTTAAAAAACGACCAAAAGAAGCTGCAATTCTTCGCGTTACAGGCTTTAAAAGAAACATATTTTAGAAAATGTACCGTGTTCCTTTCTGTTCAACAATCTTAGCGTATTAAAAAACATATATGTAAAAAAATAAGCGGAATATGTTATGTAAAATCTAACTTTTTTTAAATTAACGACTGATTTTTTTTATATATGTAAAGATATCATCAAATATTTGCCGTTTGTGTTTTCGTATAGCTTACTGTAAATTTTGTATTTTAACAATTATTATTATTGTATAGAGATAATTAAAATATCTAGATATTACGTTGATATTATTAATAATATATCATTTTATTTGTAATGCATTCCGATGTTTGTTTGTCTATAGTTTCGATGGAGTTACTCACTGTCTATGTATCATTGTGAACAACGCATTTTCGACCTAATAATTAATTATATAATACAATCATATCGTCAGTATTAATGTTTTGTTAAATAATATATGGTTAGATGTCGGTCCTGGAGAAAATGTGTTTAAGGCGTTTTAAAATAATGGTCTATGTAGAAGCCAAAACTGAAACTCGTTTCTTAAATCCATGATTAAACTGATTTACCAACTGAAAAACAGTCTTAAAAGTGTATACGCGACAATCTGATATTGATGTATTTAATGAGTTTTTAAACAATCTGAGAATCTGAGATGAAAAATCCTCCAACACACTATTTATATTCTATATCTTTCAAACAAAGATCTATATGGCCTTTTCAGGGTAATACTTAACGATTCAATCATTATTTTACATACACAAGACTATCATTGCTGATATTTTGGTGCGAAAGTACAAAGCAATTATCAATAACTTTTTAATGAACATAAATCAATATTTGATAAAAAAAATCAAAATTCCGCTTAATTATATTTGAAAGAAAAAGGTCATTTAATTGATTCAATTCGTATAAATTAATTGAATTACTCCAATCAGTCCTGATTCTTTTCACTATCATTGAATATAGTCCTATATTTCTGTGAATGTTTTTAATATTAGCATATTAATAAAAGGTGTTGCCATGCATATGTATCTATATTCTCCCAGACTATGTACCAAAATTAAATTGAACATATTTTCCCCAGTTCCACTTATTAGCGTAAGTCAAAGGTTTGAACTAAGTTACTTATAACTGGCTGGCTGGTTCGCATTGATGGACAATTGTAACACCACATATGCTACAGTCACGAAATGATTTTGTATGTAAAATAACCAGTTTTATTTTACTACGCAGTGTTTAATATTTTTAACTTTTTATACACATGGCTGAAAATTTAAATAATCAAAGATTGAAAGATTTTATTGAATAAACATTAAAATAAATCGACAAGTTTGTTCGTAAACAGCTACAGTAGCAAAAACTGTGTCGCAGCTACTTACGCGCTCCTCGGGACAGAAGTATGTGCATAATCTAACAACATATTTTCAATTAGATCTTTAGAGCCACATGTCTGACTTAGGTTTGACTTTGAGCTTACATTCGGACGTAAACTTTCAAGAACTAACAAATGAACAATTTGAAAAGCCTGTAAACGAATGTAACAAGTTAAGATTCACCACTATACAGCAGTATTTCTTATAAAAACAGACGAAACTCATTTAGCAACTCTGCAATGTGAAAGTTGATAAATATGTCCAGTGTGCGAACAGCCTTAAATCAATGTTTCTGCTAAATAAACGCCCTGCGCGACGCTTGCGTTTCTATTATTATTAATAATAATATTATAAATGCTATACATAATGAACTTTATAATTTATTTGATGTAATAAAAGCCGATGTTAGATAAAATGCGTTTTATTTTATCTATAAGCTAAGCATTTTTCTGAGCACATTCGTAAGTAAAATTTACTGCCTCGTAAGTGGAATGGTTACAAAGTATCTCTGCTGATCGAGAGGTGCTCACTTCGAAGCCCGGGTCGGGTACTATTGTATTTTATAACTTGGATTTCTAATAAAAATTTCTTGTAGTGACTATGAGTCTGCATCTGTACCATCCGTAAGGCAATAGACTCACCTCCCATCCATAGTGAGACGTAAACGTTACTGATGCAACGAGTACTACACTCCTCAGCCTATCCCTTGATTACAAGAGCGATATTATTTTATTTTTAAGTAGATATCATTGACTATACTATCGAATTGGGAAATCTGTTATGATAGGTATAGTCTAAATTGTAATTGGAATACATAAATATCCTAATTTAAAGTGGGGAGTTTATCCACGACAACTTTAACAGCGATTCAATGGCGGCTTTGTCGAGAAACAGACGCATTACAGTCGCCGGTCGTGTTCTTTCCATTACGTAGTGCAAGTTGGCGTCACGACTCTCATGCTACAGCATCAATACCGCACCTTCAGAGCGCGGCCGCCGCGACTCCCTCCGCTCTTCTATCCGATGATGTCGGCCAAGCCTCGAGCTTTATAAGCCTTGCTGAAGACGTTTGTCGCATTACAAAGGCGACTACCGGCTATAAAAAGCGACGCAGTCACGCGTTCTAAAAAATGCCCTATTGTATCGCAGCAAAAAGTGTAAAGCGACCTTCCCTGTAAACCTTGATGCTTATAATTTTTTGTATACACAATGATTTGCCAAAAACCGCTCAAACCTCGGAAAAAACACAACCAGTTTTAAAATAAGTTTATTTCTCATTATAATTTGTACGCTTCGCGCGATGGCTTCGAGATTAATAATAATAATAATACAATTAACACACTACCAATCTGTACATAATCCTGATCGATCTCAACAATAGATAACTATGACGCCATTTTGTTTTGCAAGGTTTGACCCTGATAGTATAATACGAGTACAATGTATAGTTAATAATATAATAAGCGCTTAAATTAGATTTCCATGCACACAACTAAAAAAAATTGACTCACTGACATGTGACAATTGAAAGTAAAACGTCAAAGCAGCTGTCGAGATATCTGTCATCGAGTTAATAACAGCAGTTTAGTTCGGATTTCCGTCACTGTAAAAATTGGAAAAACCAAGCATAATAGAAAAAATCTTTTTTTTACTTCAAGTCGCAAAAAACGGTGTTATGAAAACAAAATACTTTGTATAAATACTCAAGTATAATAAAACATGTAATCTCGTTTGCCACAAGATAAGATTTCATTTAATCGGTATTATATCTTTTTCCTTAGTCGCTCCAACCTGGTGACTCTCCACTGTTAGACAAAGGTTTTTATAACCATTTTAAAGATCTATTCGAATTTAGCCTTCCAATTCTGGTATCTGTACATTAAATAAAGATGGCACAAAACACTTCCACAGGTAAGAATTTTCCAAAATGTTCTTTTGAGGGCCTTTAGACTGCCTCGTTGGTCGAATGGTTGCAAGCGCGACTGCTGATCAAGAGGTCCTGGGTTCAAATCCCAGGTCAAGTGCTATTGGATTTTCTAATTTAGAATTTCTAATAGTGTCTAGGAGTCTGGAATCATGCCCGGAGTATGGCGATAGGCTCACCACCTATTCCATGGGACTTTAAACGTAACTGGTGAAACGTTGGAGTGTACAAGTCCTCTACCTTCCCCTTTGGGGACTACGGGCGTCATGTTACGTTTTTTGTTTGTTACGTTCTTTTGAGGGTATGTAAAGACTGCGTTCACCCTTCTAATACTGAGGGAAACCAGTGCCCAAAAGCTGAAGTACAGGAAATCTCTTACTGTGGCAGTAGCTTCAAAGTCCACTAGTTGTGTCAATTTTTCATTCAGCCCACAACATTTTCCCAATGAAAAGGTTTATCAACAAGAAAAAATTTAACAATACATAGATACATGTTTAGGATAAAATACTAAGATAAATACCTTAAATCAGCTCAACAGTTTCATCAACCCCCATAAAAAGAGAGGTATAGACGTAGGGATGATGGAGGGGGTGTTAAAGGATATAAACAATACTTTCCCCTACAGTATACCATAGTAAAATCACAAGTACACATTAGGATGTAATGCTTAGCAAAGAATATATATAAATATACCTACATACATATATAAATAAATTATATCATTAGCCATAGTCATATATATATTATAAACGATTTTAGTATCAAAAATATGGCGTCATATTATATTTACATCTGTGTCGACGGTTGGAAGCTGTGGTGGAAAGTTGGGGTCTTCAAAAAATAATTTTTACTGTTTAATTTTTATATTAAATCTTGGCAAACAGGCAGACAAACACGCAGCCTGATGGTTAGGGGTCAACGTTGCTGTAGACATGTGCAACATCAGATGGGGGTTACCAGGGCAGGCAGCCTTTGCACGCTAAGAAAATCTAAGACAACACATTGTGAAAAGACATTATTGGGGTCAATAAAACTTAATAATCAAAATGACTTTCCAAAAGCGGTTTCCAACCGAAGACATCTACTATTCATAGTACCGAAACTATTCACATACAGTTTATAGTAATATTAAGCTATAATACTTGACGAAAGATAATTTAGTTTCTACACAAAATCAGGTCATGTAACCTTAAAGGTCATCACAGACGGAGCTATAAAATATTGTTACATCTCACAGGATAACGAAAGAACATTATTAGTAAATACTACTTATCGTCATCATCAGCTTGTTAAGTCTATTGCTGAACACAGGCCTCCCCTGGGGAGCTTTTACCCATAGCCCCCACACAGGGCATGCCGGTTGGGGATCCAATATAGGGAATATATACCATAAATTACAAGGCATTTCTTAGTATAGCACAACATGTTACTGCACAGCTAATAACCACAAAAGCGTAAATTAATTATTTGAAATGTGTGCATAGCCTGTCAACCCATACTTGGCCAGCGTGGCAGACTATGGCCTTAACACTCTCAATCCGAGAGGAGACCAGTGTTCCAACAGTGGAATGATAAGTCTCCGTATGGAACATATATTATAGCACAGTCTGTGACGATCTTAGCAGTTCACAATAAGCCTCAGTTCACACTTGCACATGCAATAGATAGTTGAGATGTTGTGATGAATGAAATGCTTATAAATGTTACCAATACCTTCACAAGTTGTTAGCTCAGACATATGATAACATCTTCCACTTTCTATCCACTCCTTCTCAATCTCATTTTTCTGGGCAACACCTTAAAAATATTGGCAATTAACTTGTCGGACTCCTCAACTGGCTATTGTATATATCAAAGTGTAAGCCCGGCTTAAAAACGTTATTAACAGTAATACATTATATTGGTTAGGAAGCATTAAATTAAAACAATCAAAAATACATTTTATATATTAAAACCTTTCATAAGATTAAAAAAAATACACCTACAGACACATAATAGAATATACATATATGTATATACAAAAATATGTCGAATACATTTGATCTGAGAATTTTAAAACTACATGTCCGAAAACCCAAAATCTTCACTTTGTTATTCCCGTTAGTCAGTTTTAGTGTGCAGCGAAAGTAAGTAACTTTACATGCATAATTCCCTTATATATTGGCTGTTGAGGGAGTTATAGTCTATTCGCGTTAAGAATGCAGCGAGTCATCAGTGCAACTGCAGGATAAAGGTGTATTCACCGTGGCGTTCATAATACAAACAAATTACGTTTTAAGTATAATTGATTTATAAAATACTATATTAAGATTAATCAAAGTCAATAGTATTCAATATATTTAAATATACAATAAATTTTAAACACTATCACTGGTATCTGTTCCTGTTTTTTGTACTAAAACGTCCATAGCCATATTAGTACTTAAAAATGCTGTAAATTACTTTTCTTTCTTCGCTATGTATTATCGAACCACTTTTACTATTACGAATAGGTGACGTATTCATTTTTTTTAAATTCAGTTACACAAAAAGCACAGGACACAATCGTTGCGTTCGAAAGTATTCGTTCAACTGATCACTGT
>DWME01004853.1:0-15718 GCA_018244795.1 Parelbella ahira ahira | reverse complement strand
TGTACCGGCTTAACTGACGTGCGTTTTTTCGGGATGGCCCGACTAGTTTTGGACCTGTACGGGGTCCTTCCTCATGAGCTCTCGCCGTTTGTAGCGGGCGATTTGCAGCTGGTATGGTAAACGAGTTCGAGCTGGCCCGCTGTGAAGCTTAGTTAGTAACGGTTTATTTAAATGAGAATAACTTTAGTCGTAACATTTTTATTTTACAGACTATGCTGTTCAGTGGGACGGCTACGACGTAGAAGAAATTCGATGACAAATGGAACTATAAATACAATAGCTAAACGTTCTGTGGATTAAAAGTAGATTTATATAACTATCTGAAGAAAAACCTTCATCCTATTTTCTATTTTTTTATATGCTTATGTAACTTGTGATTGCATCGTTTTATTCTTTACTTTTTCCAGTCCATTACAAATGTATTATTGTGTTGGATTAAACTCAAGAAAAACAGTGAAAAATACACGAAAAAGAATCTTTTATTTCATGAACAGTCAAAATAGTGTTTTTGTACAATAACGGAAGATAGATCTTTTTACATGCATTCTACGTACATAATTTTTGATAAAACATTCACTAGTGACCGTATAGAAATTGCTGGTTTATTTTTTCAAACTGTGCTTGGACCGCTGGGTTTCTTCTTAGGAATATACCCGATCCTGTTTTGAATTTCATCGGTTGTCTTAGTTACTGGAGCCAAAGAGTTTGGTGCGTCTTCTTGCATCTCATTGACTGTTGAATTATTTGCTAGTTCGCGTCGGTACGCTTCATATTCTTGTAAATCATCAAGTTTTAGTACAATTTCGGTCAATGGTCGCCGAATCATTATTTTGTCTGAAACAATAGCAATAAAAGCAATTAAATATCTTAAACAATAGACTTTAAAATATATTTTGAGCTTTAGAATGTAAAAAATATTACATTTTTAGAGCTAATCTACTTAGAACATTTTTATAATTGTGGTGGTATGGCGGCATTGTCTTACTTTTTAACAAACGTTTAAAATAGCCCATATCTAAAATTTGCTATACAAGTTATAAATATGTGTTTCTCTTCTATAACAACTACATAGTTACAAAAGGCAACATGCAGTATTGACAAAGTAATTCTAAATTTGAAAAAATATTTTTGTGTAATAGAGCCGGATTAATAACGAATGGTATAGTCTACACTACGACAACTTTATAACGATAGGTTAGTTTTTACAGCATGTTACATGCACGAATGGATTGAGATTATGGTAAAATTAAAATAATCCAACACGCTGCCCGAGTCCGTCTACAGTACGACGCGGCGAGAACCAAAATATAACAATATAAAGAAAAGGAAAAATGGCTAAAATTATTCTCTATGCTGAAATACTGTAAATTATCTGCGATTGCTTTTGAATTATATGAGGGTGTTGTGTAAATTATGTACGGGTGGCCACAGGACGCAGTCACTATTGTAATAATAATAATAATAATCATCATCATCATCAGGCCATCTCAGTCCACTGCCGGATATAGATCTCCCCCAATGAGCACCATGGCGCCCTGACCTCGGTTTGTATAATGAAATAACATGAAAACCAATATATTTTAAAGCTATTATAGGTAAGGGGGCGTCTATTAATTACGTGAGGCGTTCAAGGGATGAGGGGATCAAGTTGAATCTCATCTAATTTTACTTTGGGGAGACAAGGTCTGGGGTAATGTCACGTACCCTTTTTTTTCGCTAGAAACAGAGTAACATTGCAATAAAATTGTATTTTATTAGCTCAAACATTTACTAAAATATGGCCAAAACGAACTAAAGTGGCCCTTGACTGAATTAAAACGAATGTTGCCGCCTTTGATTCTAAACGAGTTAATTATATTAGTAAAAATGATGAAACTTGCATCTACTGATTACAATCACTATGGCCAAACGCGGTTAGAGGATGTTGCCGCTTTTGAAAGGTAGTGGTTAAGTTCTTCGGCCAGACAAAATATTCCAAGGCTTTTTTCAATGGGAGCATATTGTTTAAGATGTTCTCCAAAGTAAGGACACCTGTATGAACTTTAACCAATATCGGTCAACCATTTAAAAGCTGACCTCGTTCAAGCACCAGTTTTCTCGCTTCAAAGTGCGCTTGAAATCCGCCGTCCTCCACATACACATAATATATGCATATATGAAAATAAATGGGTACACATCAAATTCACTTCACGAAGAATTACGAGCATATGCACTGATGGCCAATAATACGACCCGTATAATTTACTTCGTCTAGACTGCAGATGTCTGACGTGAAAGGAAGGCAGTAGTTGTACTGCCCTATTTACATGATAGCATATTATTTGAAAACTACCCAATCTTCGTACAGGTACTCGTTTTTTAAAGAACCGATGCCCAAAGTGCTTAGAAGCAAGATTTTACAACACAGATACGCCATTAATTACATTTTTGTCTTATAACATTTCTAATATGTCTTATAATATTGTCATTCGTTTAATACAATATTCAATTCGTTTATAAAAAAAAAATAAAAAAAAAAAATCGGTTAATAATCCTACAATTTCTTAATTACATATAGTGGGGTCTCTTTATGAATATTATATTCGTTTATCAATATTATATTCGTTTAATAATATTATCACAGACATCTACGCATACATCAATTGTGGTCATTGAAACCACTCAATTATATCATGATTAAGACACTAATCACTGATTAGATTAGTTTAGGACCCTTTAATCCCATGTTCATTTAAACGGTTATTTCTGCAAAACTACTGAACTGTGGGTCATCGGTTCGATTCCCACGAAGAAAAAATATTTGTGTGATGAGCAACATGTACATATTTGTGCCGTGGTTGGGTGTAAAAGGTTATCTACGTAAATATATATTTATATGTTTATATCTATACATACATATTGTATGTAGTATATCTTCCGTCTGGTTATCATAACGCAAGCTTTCTTAACGTTTACTTTGGAATCCGATGACCGTGTGTGATGTTCTGAGATAGTTATTTAATTTTCTACTAGGTCATATCTTAAAGAGCTTTAGGTCAAGGTAAAGAGGAACAGTTAAAAATCAACGTGATAAGAGGTTCCGATAAGCTTTCAAGTTTTATTTCTTTATATCATAAATATATATATTACATGTATTGTTACAATTAAAGTCCTTTTTCCAATCAATAAAAGTATATGTGTCTTACAAGTAAATCATAACTCTACGTCAGCTGTGCTCATTGCTAATTTAATGTATGTAATTGCGATATTAAATACATCTGCTTATTTACAGTAAGCTAAACTGTTACAGTATATCCTATGCATTCTATATGCAAATGGGGGAAAACGGGGCTAATTCTGCAGCGAACGTTGATTGAGTGGACAGTGCTCTGTATCCACCTGTCTCACCGTTAGCGGGAAGCGAGTAGATAACATTTTTTAAGCAATATAATGAATTCAGTAACAGATATGGGCATTACAAATTACTCTGCAAATGTTTTCAGTGTTATTTTCCGATAAGGCAATGGAATATACTGACTCTCGTACTCTCTATCTGTCACTACTACTCTCTCTTTCTAGTTCTCCGGTTAACATTAAAACGGTTTAGACTATAGATATACGGAGAAATAATGAAAAAGCCGAAAACAGAATAAGATGCAAATACGAACTGATTGTACCATGTTGGAATACATTTTTTATGGCCTACGGTCTTTCTCGTATCTACTCGTATAATAAGAATTGCATTAAAAAGGAATTTAATAACGTATAGCATTCAGCAGAAAATTTTTATAAATAATTTTAGAACACCATTACAAGCTTGAACATAAGGTACTATTTAATAATAAAAAAGAATAATTCTCGACCATTTGTCGTTCCACTGTTGGAATATCTCCTCTCATATTGAGGAGGGTTAAGTCCATAGTCTGCCACGCTGGCCAAGTGGCAATTGGCATACTATGATACTATTAATTAGAATAATATTGATTTATTCCAATCGGATTACATGGGGGTTAATATGTACTTATACCTAGAGTTAGATAAAAACGTAGAGCTAACATATCCTAATCTCGCCGTCAATAGTACAATTACTCGAGACGCCATTACGGCAAACGATAAACAGTTTTTAATATTTTCATCGATTTAACACTTGATTGCTGGAAAGCACATTGTAAATGACCAAAGAAAGTCACTTTATCATTTTGAAAAAGTATCATCGGGCGATGATGGTTATAAAGCGAATAAGTTAGGACTACAGACACATATATACTGATATAGTGTATTATATTGTGTATACACAATTGCTAAAATTGTAGTCTAAGATTAAATCAATTAAAATCCAATTTTACACGCTTTATTATAGTTTACCCTGGGTAATGCATTCATTCGTCAAAAACTATATTTTTCAACAGTTCAAAAACAAAGCTAATAGACATATTTTATAACATTGAATTGATACGAGTGCTGAGAGACACATATCATGATCAAATAGGTCAGATACTGTTTAATGGACGATTTAAGTCACTTGAACTTGCGTGCGTGTACGAAGAGAGTGACGAATGTCAGATGCACGTCACGTCTCTAAGGATAGAGATATTTGGCACTCGGTGCTCTATGCTTACCCTTAAGAGACATGGAGTAAAGATAAATATTAATAAATATCTAACAAAACTAGCAGTTGTATTTCTACAACCGCGTTTACTCGTGTCTAATACTTTTGATTGCTACATTCTTCACACTCAATAGCTATTTAAAAACTTTAGAATTAGAGGGTAACATTCATTTCTATCCTCGAGAGTTGTTAAAAAGTGTTTACGGTTCTAAAACGCCATAATAAAATTTTAAATTTTACGCAAGGAAACTGGCAGTGGTTGGAGAGCTAAAGATCGAGCTCAGAGACGTGTTATTGGAGAGGCCTGTGTCTAGCAGTGGACGATGGCGGGCTAATGATGATGTTAATAAAATATTTTAACATAAAAGTTGCTGTAAAACAGAAGTGGTTCCCCAGTGACGGTTCCACAGTTTAACCATGAAGAATAATCTTAATAAATTATCTTACTTCATCTTAACCAATCTTACCTTATAAAGTTGATATGACTGTGTATGTGTGTTGTACCACGCGTGCCACTTACCCACTAAATCTACGATCAATTTGTTTCTACATGATATGAGTCGCTCGTTTATGAATAAATCATAAAGACCGGCCGTGTATAATCGCATAGAAACGAATATGTTGTATAATAAGAAATATGGCCGCATTGGTATAATGGTTTCCCAAAAATTCTTCGCACTATGGCAGCTACGAGTAATGAAAAGACACTATTTTTAAGATAATAATAATCGAGCTGTTTTCTAACAATCTTTAGTGTAATAAAGCTTTATCATCACACCAAAAAGTCTCTATTCAAAAAATTTAAATATACTTACTAATAACCTGGATCTGTTGTACGAATAGAACTGCTCGCTGAAAAATAATACTGCCTTAGACATATTGTGTTACAGTTTTGATTTTAATCGATATCAAACTAATATATCTTCGCTCAATTTTTCCCTGCAACTATCCCAACGGTCGCCACCCGACCGGTAGTCACTTTCTTCAGCTTTCCAACCACCAGCTCGCTATAAATAATAACGTTCACACGCTACATGTATTTAAATAAATACACTAACTTTCTACGGGGACCGCTCTCATTCGTCGACAACATTCGCACTAATTTCGACGTTCAATACTAAAGTTAGCAGAGCAGAATAATATTTGTTTATTGTTGTTTTTGGCCTTTATTGTGGTCAACAATCGGTGGAGTTAATATCATATTGCCTTTAACAGTATTTTTATACCAATTTTCGTGATGTTATATAGAGCTGATGTCAATTTTATCATGTTAAATGAAATTTTGTCAACATAATAGTTTGTATAATTATGATATTTAACAAATTCTGTTTCTCTATTTTCCATTGAGGGCAACAGTTGGTTTTAGTTATTTCATTCCTTTTACAATTTACTTTAGATCTGTCTACGATCACTGACCGTTTTCGCGCTGATAAATAAGGCACCACGTTCACCCTATGTAGGAATTACTGAAGAATGTCCTAAGCCTGCTCTCGCCAGCAATTTTCTAGTTTGCAAACATCAGTGTCACTGGTTCTCTTGTTTAAAGCTAATAGCCTGTAATTGAGACGTTGAAAGTTAATTGTCGTTCGTTGGCTATTGTTAATACAGAATTGGTTATGGTTCACTTAAGTTATAAATTACCAGGTTTAGTTAAATTTCTCTGTTGTATAAATAGCTCTCTGCCTACCCTGTAAAGGGATGTGATACGACATAATATCGAAGGCTCCTACGTCTTTCGATTTTTTTCTGTTACAGTCTGAAGGCACGGTCTGTAATAATGGCATTAAATAAAACAGCCTTCCCAACCTTACGTCATATTTCCTGATGTAACTTATCTTTGGTTTGGTAATAATGAGAATATTATGCAACTAGTTTGAGCTCCCAAATTTTACACGATTTGGACACCACATGGCTAAAAAGTAGATTACTAAGAAACGCAACGGAAGCACAATGGTTAAAGTCCATTAGAAAAACGTTTTAAAAAGAATATTAATATGTTTCTATCAACTATTAACGAGACTTGAAGGAGGAGACAATTCATAAGCTTTTAGTTGTAATATTATATAATGATTGCATTCTAAATTTGAAATCACTAGATAAATTCACTTTGTTTTAGCAAAATCTCTAATATTGCCTTTTACGGTATTTATCTATTCGTACGATAGAACGACGATTCGTAAACGTAAATTCCACAATGTATGTATGTCTCTTCGATGGTCATAGGAAAACACAATTTAACTATCGAACCGCGCAGTACTGTGCGTGTTACGTCAATGGAACTTTTGTTTCAATTAGATGTAATAAAGCTAGCGCGCGCGCATCGCCGCCTCGCCAATGAGCGACAATGATTTAATCACCTTAAATTGGCCAAATGTGTCAATTGCACGCCTCTGGAATGGCTGGATGTAATGTACAATTCACATCTATGCCACAAACCGCGTTCCATATTTGAAAATGGAAATGTTCGTAATTCCATTTACATAAATAACTACTATTTGATTATATTTTATTTGAACATGATAATTCAAATGAGTAATTTAGACCAAGGTTAATAAGAGTACCCGGCGCAAACCTTTGATTGAACATAATCAGGGAGGTTTTTAAAGAATAAGTATCACTCATTCAGTGAAGGAAAACCCAATAAACAAGTTAATATACTGAACATTTCTCTGTACTTTTCTCGATACTATTTGAAGTGTGCCGGAACGTACAACTGTATTCGGATCGAAGGATCATTCGTTCTAGAAGACACAATAGTTTCAATTTGCAAGCGCCAAATTTCAAACATCTGTACCAATATAAGGTTATAAATATGTAGAATAGTTATATAACAATACTAGACGAAAGATTATTTACGTGATTTAGTCATCATGATCTTCATTGGTCATGATAGAAGAAAAAATTTATTGGGTACGTAATAGGCGCTGGTTTTCATTCATCTATTTCATTCAAGATATGCCTTTGCAATTACCGTATTGGTTCCAATGTATGTATGTATGTATTTATTTATTCTTTGTATAAAATATTATCAATATTAAATGTTCAAGCAATAGTTATTGCAATTAATTTAATACTTATATTGATTACACATTTCAAGGCAAATGCTTTCTAAACCTGTTTTCTTCCGCCCGGCGTTTAATATTTTTAATCTTATCAACTATTAAACATATGTTACAATAATGTAGAACGTATTTTTGAACAAATAAAAATAACCAAACTCGTATTAATACTCGCATTTAATGTAATATTATGTAAAATATATTAACAATTACAATTTTAACTAAGAAATTAAATAATTGAGATACTTGTATATCGCAGGCTGTTTCATTCGTTCGTTCGTTCACCATGTGCTCATTACGGCTAAAATCATAGAGTGACACCTAGTATCTTTGACCATGTTCATTTTGTCAACATATTTCCTTTCATTCACCATTCGTAATTCATGCATTCGTTCGTTCACCATGTGTTCATTACGGCGGCAGTGGGACGGACGTAAATATTTACTATTTTTATATCACTTCCGTAATCAAGCTTCAAGCCGGCTCGAGGTTTGAGCTTGAAATAGAAAACATATCAGTTTCCATTGAACACGTACGTTTTATGGTCGAACGCGGAAGGTAAATAACACTGTTATAGGAATTAAAGGTAGCTTTTATTATAGAGATTCTACAGACCGCGGATGCGAAGAATAAATACATTTTAATTTATCATTTTTATACGCGACTGTACTTTGTAAATCATATTAATTAAGTATTTGACACAAATAGTCATATTTTAAAACAGTTTCTTCAACGGTGATCTGATCTTGATCTAAGCAGGGACCGTGCTGTGGTAAATGGACCGCTGAATATTGGTAAAGTACCGAAATATGTAGGTACCACTATACGTAGATAATTTTACCAGAAACAAACAATACTGCTCATCGCAGTAATATTTGAGCTGGATGCGAATCGAACTACAAGACCTGACTCAGAAGTCAAATTTGCTAACCGCTGGACTAATGAGTGAGTCAAATTCGATATACAAGTCCATACAGGTAACAATATTACGCTGCAAAGTGGTTAATAAGAAATGTTGCCAACATTCCCGTGTCTTAAAAAGTTTAAAGTTTATAACTTAAAATAACACCTCGAAATCATTTCTTAACTTTCCCCACTTCGACGTCGAAATCAATTGCTGGGCTAAGCCCCTTAGAATAACAGTTCGGGGCGGAACGCCAGCTTCTAAAGTTAATGAAGATAGCCAGGTTTACTTATTAAGTTGGCGAAAGTGGGCGTCATGAAAGTCTAGGGTCGTTCATCTCATTACCGCGGGATGACCTTTAGAGAGATCTCCACTCCACCGCCTATTTATAGATATTCACTCGGTCATTGTTGCATCGTAATAATAATTACTAAATTTGATTAAAAGTAAATGATCTTAAAAGTATGACTACCTCTATTTAATTCCGTCACATGTTGTCACTTTGAAGACTTCCTAAGCTATATATCTTACCTAATTACTTAAGTTACCTACTCACTTAAGTAAGATTTACTACACGATCATCTTTAAATTTATCATCATTATTTTTTATCATTTCATTATTCTCGCATACTATTCTCTAATCAAAACGGTAAAGTTTAAGCTAAACTTCACAGACCTTAGACAGAACACAGAGAGTAACTTTAACTTGTACAGGATCCGCATCTATTCAGTCTTACATCAATGTTCTGATATCAATCAATTCCACTATTCATTAAAAAGGGCCCTAAATAGTTTTCGTTAATAAGAGAATAAATTAAACATAATGTAATCAAATGATTGTCAATAGATTTTTGTCATAGTCGAAACTTTTATAGTTAAAAAAGTCAGTGAGTAGGTGATACTCGATTTACTTATGTACTTTTAGATACTTTACTTTTACTTTGATTTACTTTGAGATCAAAAATTGTTCAAATATAAATTAATTTCAACAAAAACCAATTGTTTGTTTATGCAGACGACCGTCCTAAACCTAAGTAAGCACATGTGACTTCTGCCAGCCCATTTGCTACTTTCTTCATATAAAACACTCAGGTATAGCAACGGTTATAAACAATGGCCTACATGTTTTATTTCAATCCTAATTAAAATAAAAAATAAAGCTTAATATAGTAATATAATAATAACATGTAAGCAAAGAAACCATTGACCTTCTTAGATAAGCAGTTGTTTTATTAATTTATCTCCAATAAAAATACTATTCAATATTTATATCACTTTATACGTTTTGGACCCGCCACATTAATACAGCAACATGTTAAACAAAGCAAGTTCCAATATTTCATAAACACGAACTTTTATTTTCTACATATATACACGCCACAGAACATTCTCATAATTACAATTGTATTCCCTAAAAGGGAGTACAATAATCAATCTATCTCTATTATAAAATACTGTTATTCTTAGCAGTATTGAGGCTACAAAAATAAAATCCTACATTCATTCACACAAATATGGCAGTACAGTCGGGAGCGAAAGTGTTAATTTCGAAACTAAGTTAATAGATTGAGACAACAGCGACAACCACATCCGGTGTGAAGCGTGTGAACTACAAAATCAATCCCGTACACCAGCTAGGCGTTTTATGTTACGGAAGTGACGTGCAAGTGACCTAAGATTTCATTACGAATAGAACCTAAGATATAATATATAACCTAGAATCGTACAAAAGTTCTTCTGACCGCCCAAATACAGTCAAGGCGAGCGATGTCCTATCCGTAAATTTTGACATTGAAAGATAAGTAACAATTAAATAAAGACAATAATAAATGGTTTAAAAATGTCTTCATTATTAATAATAAATAAATATTTAAAAGATAACATAATACAAATTTATTGCTATTTTAATCGATAAAAAAAATTATAATTATTTATTCCTATTGAGTTTATAAAATTATGCAAGCACTTATGACGTTGACTATACAATGTAGTTTGACAAGTATTTTCACTGCAGCTAATAACAATGCAAACAGGTTGAGTCTAGACGCTTTTAGCAAACGATTTACTTATTAGACGAAGAGAAAAATGCAAACACTAAGATTACGCTCGAACTAATATGTATGTCAGACTCGTATATATTTAGAGATTTAGTTGTATACACAATAAGCTATACACTTGTACGAAAGTGCACATTTGGAAATTAATTGATAAACATTGAATAGGTATTTCATCTCTAAATTATAACTAGTATTTACTTAATAGCACAAGTATTTGTTTTGTGTCTGGGCGTGAAAAATATCTATATAAATATGTATTTAATTGTATACATGCATGTAGTTTATCAGCCCTCTGGTTATTATAACACAAGCTCTCTTGATCCTTACTTTTGGGGCAGATGGACATGTGTGGAGATGTCGCAAGATTTCGCTATTCAATCGCTATTCAACGTTATTTTTACTATAGCTCTGGTTGGCGTAAAAAGACTCTAAAAATCGGTATAATCAAATGACATGAAAATGAAATACAAACAAAAATTAAGAGTAGGTAAATTACAATAAAATGTAGAGTTAATCCAAAACCTTACTTTGTTATAGTTATTATCTGTTGTGACATAAGCAAACAAAACCTCTATAAAATATAACATTATAAAATGAACCGCCAATGAAACAAGTTTAAGCAAGTCTGATCTTGACACGGCGGGCGGCATTTTAGCGGCCTCGTCTCCACTTTTTGCGCGCATCTCCGATGAATCATCAACTGAACGATCGTCTGGGGAACGAAGTTTGTGATCGATTTTACTTTTAACAGTTCTTAACCCTTTTTTACTACAACAACCTGTTATCCATTTCACTAAGTAATTATAAAAATGCTCTACATATTATGTTCGTAAAAAAAACATACTATCACGCCTGTAATCCCCGAAGAGGTAGGTTATAATAATATATTATCATACATGTTTGAATAATTAATTACAATTAACATGTAATTGACAGTATGATAATAATATAACTATATTTAATATAATTTGTTTAAGAAGTCTGAATGAGAGATAATTGTAACAAATGAAGTTTTAAACATCGCTTAGTGCTTAAATGGACATCATAACTAGTCCATAATTTTATACCGGAAGCGCGCACCATTGAACAGAGTTGGTACTACAATTGTACTAAAATAGAACCTCTGTAATGGTAAGAAAGACGAAATTACTTTGATTAAAATCACAGAATAGGAAGCTAAAGTAATTTAATATAATCTCAGTGCAGAAGCAAGTGGAGCGTCATTTTAGTCGCCTTTTTATGTAGGCTTTAGCCGATGAGTCATCAAGACGACGCTTGGCCGCGAACCGAATATCTGATGAACCTTACTTTTTTACTTTTAGCGTTACTTTTGTACTTTTTACTTTTTAATAGCTATTCAAGAAATTTTACTTTAATTTATCGATCGCATAAGGCGCTATAAATTTCTAAGGCGTAACTTGTTGGCTCCACTCTTGGTTATTGCAGAACCCATATTCACTTGTATTTTTTATTTCAGGTAAGGCTGACTAAGAGGCCTTGTAAGTATACTGATAAGCGCCATGATATCGACAACATTTGTCATATGAAAATTCTTGAGAAACTGTTATTAAATGAATTATTGCTAACTCTAGCCCTCCAGCTAGGTAGAGTGACGATATACGCAAAGTGGCTGGCAGTGGTTGAATGCGTAGAGCTGAAGATCGAGCTCAGTGACGTGCTATTGGTGAGGCCTATGTCCAGCAGTGGACGGGAGTAGGCTGATAATGAATAAATTGCTAACTAAATATATCTATAGACACTAGTAGTTGAACTAGTCGCCGATGACATTATAAAATGACAGAACAAAAATATCGACGCCAAATGTTAATTATTGCACATTCTACCACTAGTACCTACTACTAGTTATGCGTCAGCGCTACAAAACTATACTCTTTTCTTAAATATTGCTGAATAGGGAATTTCTTATATATTTAATTCAATCGCTCATTTTCTAAAAGTGTCTCATTTACCACTTTTCATTATCTAAACAAAGTTTATCTTTACAATCTTTACTCAACTTTAAAATTTGGATTCTGTGCACGAGGGTAGTATATTTCTCTGCCTGTGCGTCTATTATAAGGGTGATTACACACTTACACATTAACCAAAGTATTCATTAACATTCTTATTTAATATTGTATGTGAAAATACGAATAGAGACATACGTGTTATAAACAATTTTGTAAATATTTTGAATAATATCGAAGAAATTTTGCGAACTTAATAATTACTTACTTAGTTAATAATTAAATTCAATAATAGTAGTAGTTGCCTACTTATGAATTAAACATTGGTAGCATATTATTTGAAAAATATTTTAACTATAGTTAAACCTTTTTATAAAATGTCGAATATAGAATTGGCATTCTCATATACATATTCTAAATTTCTCTAAATCGATCAAATACTATACAAAAATTGCAATTTAATTTTGTATGGTTTATACTTATAGATGTAGATGTAAAATGACAGAAATCGCATACTCCTTAGGGGCGGTCTAACACATTGCGTACCCCTCAAGGGCGGCCTAACAATAAACTCGTCCACACACACGTCACACGTCCCAAAACAATCTCACCAATTAATCTGAGTATTTTGTGCCGTTGTGTTAAAATATGACGTCATAAAATTAGAAACACCAAACATTTTATTTTTTTAAGCGCTATATTTTATAAATCCGACCGAAGAAATAGAAAATAAGAGAAGAATTTAGAGTTTTTTGAAAATTGAACAATTAAAAGTAGCAGACCATTTTGTTTTCGGCTCGCTTATTAAATTACACGGCGGCATATATTTTCGCATTATTGTGTCTAATTGAATGGTACTGGCCGAGTACTTAGTGCACCGAGGGAAAAAAATGTTTGTGATGCTAAGTATGGACAGCAGTAATTATAAGCCCAAGGTATTTGTAAATCTTGGCGTTTCTAGGCTATAACAAATTCTAGCCTCTCTCATTATCATTCGATCTTCTATGAATTACATACCTCTTAAATCGCCATTTTCAATCAACAAGAAAAATAAATGCAATATTTTGATGTATGTTGTTTTAAAACCAAATTCAACCAAGACTTCTACAAATATCTTTAAAACACATGATACGATCAAATGGAAACAAAACTGACTAACCTCGCCGAAAATAGCGTAAATAAAAATATTTCTGCTGATATCTAAATAATTAATATTCTAATTGGAGTTATGAGCTTGTAAAATTAGTCATGCAAAATGCTTCATACACTGAACGTCGTATACTCTGATATTTAAAACACGTCCAAACTCGATTTGAACGACATAAACATCGATATCTCGCTCTCCAAAGGTTACGACAGACAATTGCGAAACATCAATTTGCTCGTGTAATTAAATCGATTAAATTAATTCTATTCGTATGTGATTTCACGTGATTGGAATTTTTGTAACATAGAACTACAATTCGCCCGCGGCTGCATTTTTATACGCTAGGCAATGATCGACGGTGATTACAGCATCTCAACACATATTTCATCACTAGAACTTTGTAGCATAACCATTGATGATACTTCCATTTTTAACACCGATAAACAAAATGTATAATATTTAGATAGACACAAAGACATAACTAACGAACCAACTGAGCTAAATAAAGGTGTGAACGAACGTTTATTTCTATTTATGAATTGCAATGACTTCCTTGTTTTTAAAATAGGTTACGATGTCAAATGTCTCTCGAAGGCCAACACTTGTTCTAGTCTCACACTAAACTCCGTTTCCTACACGACGTTCTCAAATAAATAAAACACCAAATCCGTCGAATAAATCCATTCGTAAAACAACCAATAAGATTTTTTACTAACAAAAAATCTATGGGAATGTCCGTAGTTGGTCGGACGCCTAAAAATGTATCGCGCGCCTCGACAGTACGGGAGCGGAATCTTAAATAGGGACTCCTTTTAAGGAACGGCGGGATGCCTCGGGATCCTGATGGACCGAAAATGTGACCTCTGGTACTGACCTTCGAATAACTTCTCATTGTCTCCATAATATTCTTTTAAACAACATCGTAGGTATTTGATGTTCTTTAGAAAAGCTAAAAGAAACACTCAGAGTTATTAATCAATCTATGATTGTTACATAGGAGCGTACGAGCTGTGTGAGCTAAATCTATTATAATCCTAGAAGAATATATTGGATACCAACAGGTATACAAAACGGACTAACGTATCTTTTGTCCCAATTTAGAAACCCTTTATAAATACATTTGTTATTCACCCATAAATCATGGATTAATGTTATATTAACAATAATATGACTTTCCACGATTAATAATTATGTAACGAAACACCTATTTGTTAAAAAGAAATCGAAGAAAGATCTCAAATTATCATTAGCTTCTTATTATATCCCTTTTCAAAACATCGTCCATCAATCAACTGATAACGACCATGGAATTGAAATTTTTGCCTTTGTGTAGTTTATACAATATCTTAATTTTTAACGCTAATACGATGCTTGATGGCTTTAAAACGATATTATAATTATGGGACGGTACTCACTTGGAGGTAGTTTCACATTTCACTGAAGCTCATCATAGAATTTAAGGAGTAAGATTAATATTTGGTTTGAATACGGAATCATCACGGAATCACTCATCAAATGCTTTTATTTTATGGTAATATTATCAATGCAATATATAAAGAAAAACGTTAATTGTAACATTTTTAATACAACAAGTAAACAAATCTTATTGCATACATTTAAATCAATTCAAAGTCAATCAATACAGATACTAAATATGGGACCCATTTAGCAATGAATGCAACTTTATATGTAGTAATTCGTTTTAATGTTAACATATTAGAAATAATCACAATATTATCACAGGATGATATTAACCTAAATTGAACACTTAATATTTTTTTACAAAACCGTTAAAGAGTACTTGTGACATTAATATACAACTCGCTAAGTGATCATAATCCAGCAATTCCTAAAACATCAAGATAAAAATCGTCAATGGATCACATAAGACTTCTGCAGTTCCATAAATAATATCCATCTCAGCCTTTTTCACTATTATTAAATATTTTGTAATCATCCCGACAATTTAGCCGTAATTCGCAAGAGTTATGTATCC
>DWME01004852.1:0-15718 GCA_018244795.1 Parelbella ahira ahira | reverse complement strand
GATCGAGCTCAGTGGCGTGCCATTGGTGAGGCCTATGTCCAGCAGTGGACGAGAGTAGGCTGATGATGATGATGATGTACTTACAGTCAATTATATACGATATAGATAACGTAACGATTACAAACGGTTGCTCACAAGGTTTTATATCATGTGTGTACGATTTTACTTTTTAATCTCAGCCTCAGTGTCTCAGTGCACTTTTAAAAACAAGCCTTCCCCGAAGAGCTTTTGCCTATAATCCCGACATTTGGGATCATGGAACGCAGCCTCTCGTCGAATTACGCCGCTGTTCGTTGACGCAGACAGTAACCACGAATAACTGGCACCACAAACAGGTAAAGTGTTAAACTAAAACTTGAGATCACTTACAGTAGTGAATTTCATGCACAATTTAATTCTAAACACGGCCATTTTATTGTACAATATCCCATATGACTGAAGAATCAGTCAATTGCATTCATACATCACCTAATTACTTAACTTCGGCTAAACATATGTACATCGCTTAATTGCTTAACTTATGCTTAATTTGTACAACACGCGTCTTGGTAACCTTTTGTAATGAATTTGTCCGATCTTTTATCTTTACCGTTTCTTCACATTTATTGTAAGGAGTATGTCAGCGAATACCAGCTGAAGTAAATGCAGCATCGGTCAGTGTGTTACTTATCTACGAATTGCCAACTTTGACACACAATCGACGCCACAATGCGACTGACGAAACGCTAAAACTGTTTGATTGATGATTAAAATTATATCGCAATACCGTCTGTCCACTTTATATACGTTCTTGCCGCCTTCGAACGTGAATTACGCAACAATGGCTCTCGACACATAACTACAAACGAGAACAAAGTGTTAATGACAAGACGTAGTTGAATTTTTTTAATGTAACCGTTAATTTGGGCCGCCATTTTTAATTAAACGCGATGACTAAGTGCGGGGATCCATCACGGTCGGCACACCATGCCGATCTATTATTAATTATTATTTTGATCGCTCACGCTCCGTCTTATTTCATTAAGAATCCGCTGTCGAATTCTTCTTTTCGAAACCCGAGGGTCATTATTTTTGCTGGTTTATTAATTATGAAAAACAACCATTTGGTCCAATAATCGGCGTTAATTTTCGTTAATTCGATCCTATCGCCTTAATTCGTGTAAGGTACTCGTATATTAGTTCCCAAGTAGATAAATAATTTGCGAGTGTTATGTAATAATAAGGGTAGGTAAGTATTTTATTTTATCAGCACGGATTTCTAAGTAGGCTGGTAATTTTTTTCTCGGATTACTGATCATGAGATTTCTTGCGAAATGAGAGGCGAGTTTATCCCTCAACGAGTAATTCGTTCCCGGTCCGTAAGAGAACATTATCCTTACAGACGAGCGACTTTTCCCAGAAATCAATAATCCTTACTTTTTTATACATGTTCTTCAGAAACAAACACGGTGCTATCTCTGTACGATGGTGAAATCAAAGAAGCCGCGGATTAGCAGTGAATTTTTTTGTTTGAACATAATCTGGAATGTTCTCGATTAGACGAGAGATTTGGCGCGTCCCAATATTGTTGGTGCTTCATTGAACAATGGGTTTCCGGGGACGGTTGCTCTCAGGGCATTGCGTTAGGATAAGCTCAGATCAAGTATTTCTTGGGAAATAATGTTATTTTGACGGTTAATTCGATACCTAACGTAGTAAAAAGATATAATGTTTTTCGTTCGATAACATTTAAAAACTTGAGTAGTAAATAATACTGACATCATTCGTCTCTGGTTCAACTAGATTATAGCGTTCTTTTATGTACAACCAACCAATACACCAACAAATAAATAAAGAAACAAAAACTTTTCTTTCAATTTTCATAAATAAGGCAATAATCATCCCTTTTTCCTTGCAGGGATAGGCAGAGAAGTATTGCACTCTCCCACAGTTCACCAGTTATGTTATTCGTCCCACCATAGAATTGAGGATTAACCTATTGACATACACCAAACGAAAACTCAATAAATAAATAACAAAGTAGCTGACGTTAATACGAATCGGTAGACGAATGTTCTCAAATAGCATCTAGAAAGGAATATTCTCAAATAGCATCTATAAAGGAATATTCTCAAATAGCATCTATAAAGGAATATTCTCAAACAGCACTCATAGAGGAATATAGTCAAAGTCGTTGGATAACTAACACCTACGTGATGTCAGCACATTTGGCGGCGCGATCGCGGTGTGATACCGACGACGACGGATCGATCGTATCGCCGTGACGATGCGATATCGGTAATTTGAACAGTCCATGAACTGTCCAGTTCATGAAGAAAGGGAATGCTGTTTTATATCGAACGTGTCGTTATTTGCTTTATTTTTCGAGAGATACATTCCGTATCGGCGATCGTAGAAATGGAAAGTGTGGTGTAATGTATAGATCGAGTCGCTGTGTCTGCCACGAATGGACGCTTTGGGTTATTGTATTTGTTTCGCGTTAACAAGTAAATTATTGGAGATAGTAAGATTGTAAGCTGCCTGCCATTACGGACTTGGTCAGTATGATAGACTATGATGTTAAGCATTCTCATTCTGAAAGGAGACACGTATCCGAAGGTAAAAAATTGAAAATGGTTGACGATGATGATGATGAAGATTACAAATATCATAAATTAAATTTATAATTAGAAATCACGGGTGATCACCAAATGTTTTATGCTTAAACAAACAACAGTTTAACATGCCATATCTTATGACAATCAGATATTGATTGTCCTTAATGCTGCCAATTTTTTTATCTAATGTCAAATGTTGCTTTTTCTTTAAAATAGGGTAACTATACTTTTGGAAAAAGTTTTGTAGCAAAAATAGTTAAGATCCTCTTTAAAAGAAATCGCACGTAGATAAATGTCACTGTCAGTGTCACTGTCAATATGTCAATAATTTTTATGTAAGCCATAGATAGGTGCTTGAATACTTTAATACTAAAACTAGATGCTTATTATATTGAACTTTTATGTAGTTATGAGATAGTACCTTAATAATGTGCTTGTCGAAGATATGACGACTCACGCCGTCGATAGCCGCGTTCTGTTTCACGATCCCATCATTTCGTTTTTTTCTGACAGAGAATGCCATGTTACCTATGAAGAATTTGTAGAATGTTTCCAATAGTTTAACACCTTATATATTTATTGATTTTGGTAATGTTAATGGATATTTCATAATAAGAATTGGCGAAAATCACAAGAAATTTAGTAAATAGTGTATTGATATATCAGGAAAGAAAAAGCGGATTTCGACCCAGAAATATTTGACAGTTACTTGCACATAAATATATTTAAGTTATTTTATTAGCGATCCTTTTATTAATTATTATGTAAATATTTGACAAATATTATTTAATTCACAGTTCCAAATATTGAAAAAAATCTATAGGAATATGCCATAGCCTACGAAATAGACTGTGGCATTAATTGTTTCTTTATGTGGGTGGCCGCAACGAATTCGAAAAAGCCACAGCTATTTCTGCATATGAGCAAAACAACACTTTGAAATAATTTTTCTCGACAAGGTACTGTAATATGCTTCATATAGCAACATCCTTTAAAATTATGCTGAAAATCATTCTTGAAGACGGTCAAGCTGGTTTGCAAAAAATCTCTTAATTTTTCTAAAATTTAAAAATGGACCAAATTTTCTCATACATATATTATTTGTAGATGCGAATTATTGTTCGTATATAGTTTGATAAATCACCGCGATAGTTATTTTAACCCGGGCCCGAACTATTCCCGTTTTAAATCAACGTGACAGGTAAGCAAATAGAACAAAACGCTCTTCTTCTAGGAATCTCACAAGTCCTTGCCCATAAATCACTAGCCTCCTGACAAATGGATTCTACGGATTTTTTTTTCCGCCACTCATTTATTAATAGGCCAGGGAATGTTTCGGAAAACCAATAAAATGTGCCCCGTCATATACCTGTCCACTGGCAGACAGCGTGGCATTGTTCCATCGCGTTTTTTTTTTAATTTTGTACCCGCCTTATACCCAGCGTTCTTGCGCTGCGTATACATTAATTTTTTGTTTCTTAATTTAGTTGAAGTGGTATATAATTTAAGTAATTTATCTATTGCGTTAATTGTATAGCTGTAGATGACTCTTATTTAACCCAATTTATTAGGGCCTTTTCTCATTGTAAGACAAGGACTTTCTTCTATTACCAATACATCTTAATTTACTGCAGATTATGAAATATGCAATTCTTAATAATCATTATTGACTGCATACTTGCAGTATTCTATTCATATCTAGATCCCTAAAACAAATGTAATATCTAACAAACGTATTATTAAATAATGCTCTTTAACAGCACTGTTAATATTCATGTTCCCATTTACGACAGTGCTATATCTTTAGTGTCCAAATTTGCGCGTTGGCAACATCGAATTACATAATGTGTAACACTATGAAACATAACACTTACCTGTGAATTTATCAATGAGTCAATATGACACGATTCATGATTAGTGTCATTTAAATGTAACGAATGGTTTCGGAGATATGGAGCGCAGAGCAAAATGGACTGTAATGTATTCGAAATAGGTGCTATAATAAATAGTTTTTAGTAAATATTATGTCCGCATGCATTCAATGCACCTGAACATGTTTCGCGACTAACCTATTTTTGTGAATGGACATTTTTTCGTCTCGCCGCTCCGTGTCCGCGCATACAAAGGGCCCTTCGGATTTTGCGCGTGTGAAAGAGCCATTCTCTCAGTCCTTAAGGAATGGACCAAAAATAATTGTCATTTCCTGCGGCGAATGAGCATTGTTATACGAATTGCATGAATAAACCACTTGTTCTATTGCCGCATGGCAGCATCTAGCGGCAGCGATAACAAACAATTAAAACAAAAACATCTGATAATTCGTAATAATGTTGTTGCAATCTAATAAATATCGCAAATATTTATCCCAATAGATTATTATTATTTCGCCCTATAGATTTACCTTTGTTCCATTCGGACTTCCTCACTTATTTTTGATGCTATTATTTACACATAATAGGTACTATAATAAATAGCATAAAAAAACATCTACGGGGCCCGGCCGGTAATTGTTAAGATTATTCTGGAACGTTACATCACTGTAAACAGCGTATAGGATGATATACAATATTATTATAATATCGTCAAGCGAAATCTCTTACAGGGTAACGAGAGAGACAGAAGGGCCAAGTATCTGCAACCTTATAGACTTGACGTATATCTACTACATTCACCATTCTCTTCACACACGCACGGCGATTACGTTTAATCGCTTATTCGCTCGTGAACACCTGAATAACACGATACCCTCTTTGAATTCTACAGAACAAGAATTATGTCATGTGAAGGGACTCATGATTTTTTCTCGACACTTTCACAGCCATTACGACAAACATCAACGCGCTCGGGTTTAACGCAATTTCGTTATTTCGTTGGTCGAGTCGCTGCAAAACGCTACTGCAGATCGAGTGATCCTAGATTCTAGTCCCGGATCGGGTAATATTGGATTTTTTAACTTAGATTTCCTAGTAGAAATCCTACCCGGTGTACCTATGGCAATAGACTCGTTAATATTCCATAGGACGTAAAACGTAACTGATGAAACGTAAGAGTGTACTACAGTCAACTGCCTACCCCTTCGGGAATTACAGGCGTGAAATTAATTTGTTTGTTTGCAATTACTAATTTTACTTCTTTATACTTTTCCAACGAATATTCATGTATATCTCGATTTTATAATTCATTGTATTCCGTTTTGTCAGATCTTACTTTATGTGTGGTAGTGTGGTACGTAAGTACATAGCAATGAAGATTGCCATTTGAATAATAATAACAAATTTATATATCAGCTAAAGCTACATAAATGTACACCTTCGCTTAATATACAACGATCAGACGTACAAATTGAAAGGGAGAGAATATGTTGATACAAAACTCGTACATATCGTAATATCGAAACCGACACTCGCTTATGACAAGCAATGTTCCTTGTCAAACGCGACAAACGGAGAGCTATTTACGAGAGTAATCACGGAGGAAATGACAAGTTTTGGGTCACCAGACGTTGATTGTGAATGCAGTTGGGGAACAACACTTCGTTCAATAACCACTCTTAAAAATATACAGCACAAAGTTCGTGAATAATTTTCTAAACGGCATATACATGTGTATTGGCTTGCAAGATGTAGAGGGTAAGTTTCATGGGGTAAGTTGGAACGTGGGAGGTCAGCTAATGGCTGGAGGTGACAGGTAACACGAGACGAGGCAAAGTGCATCGTCGATGACTTTCTCGTTTCCTTGATGGAGGTTAATTGTGTGCTGTGAGGAGGTAGATTTTGTTTGCTGTAATGCGGAAATTTTGTGCTGTTTAGTATTTAGTAGTCGTAAAGAACGAATAATAAAATAAAAAAATTTGAAGCCTCTTAAATTAATAGTTTATTAGCGTTTACTTTAAACTTGTACAATAACATTAAGATAACATTTATGTTTCCCTTTTTGAATATGTATAGGTATGTATTTAAAATGCATAACAATGATAGGGTTATCACTATTATAAAAGATAAAAAAGTTTAATTACATATTTATTTACTAAGAAATAGATTTCGCTATTATTGCAAAAACGGTAAAATAATTAACATGGACATTAAAAATTACAAAGACTTACTTTAGCCGGTCATGTACTAAAAATCGCTTATTAACGAGAAGACCACTACTTGTATGTTTTTCAATATGTCCTCTGTATGGTGTACAATAAAGAGTATTGTTATTATATCTCCATAGTAAGTGTGTGGGAAAAAACAGAACCGTATCGTCAGAGATACACACGAAAAGAGGTAGCGACAAGTCTTTCAAAATAAAAATACATTTTTACATTTAATTAAAATCCTTTTCAGATGCAACGTTTTTCATCCCGTAACCCGAATCTATCCGGACACCTGTGTAATCCTTTAAACGCATATATAATATGGCGTTAATTCTGTTGATAAGGTGTGACATCTAGCGCCTTTGTAATCAGGACCCGTTCTACGTCAATTAAGGACCACCCTTTGTCTACTGATGGGTCGTGACACACTTTTTAAGTAGGTGTCTGATATTTTAAAAAATCCGACTTAAGAAGTCAACTGTTTAGAATGGACACATGATTTAGTGTGATACGTTTTGTTGTTTAAATGATTTATTGGAATAAAGCCGTCGATATCCGCCCGTGCGACGGTGCGTGGTTTTTGATAAAAAGTGCATGGAGATTTTTTGGAAAGAAAACAAGAGAAAGAGCCAAATGAAACAAAAAGTTAACAACATTGGAATTAGGAGTCTATTGTCTGGCATTGGATATTAAAAATTTTTAAATTTTTTATTGATAAAACTTTTATTTTTTTAATCATTTTAATTCTTATAACTTTTTTTTCATTAATTATGCTACTTATTTTATACGATACACTAAATTTTTGTAACATATTTACAAATTCTACCTAACGATTAGTAAATAATTCAATTTCATTAGAATGAGTGCGATTTTTGACATCTGATTTAGCAGTGATCGGGTTTTTACTCTTTGCTAATAACGTCTTTGGTACGTAGCTATGTAGGTATGACATAACTGTTGACACTTAAATGTACTATTAATAATCCTGTGCCTACCCCTTCGAGGGTTGTGTTATACAGAATAGTGCAAAGGACAAAATTGTTATTTGAAATATACTGTAAAACTTATTGATAAGAATAGATAATTCCGTTACATTGCGCTCTTAGTTAAATTTTCAATAATACCTTCAACATAGGGGTCAAGATAAAGGAATCTTTCTTCGACAGTAAAAACTTTTATTTCCACGGGAGCGCAAGCGAAACCGTATGCAACGCTATGTATTATAAAAACCATCAACATACTGCAATTGCATTAATTATGGACATACTAATTGCAGATAATAAAGGTTTAGTGTTAGTGTGTGTGAGACAGATGTGACTGTCAATTTATATTTCATAAATATTTTTATATTATAGGGTGATGGAAAATTGCACAAAGCACCCCTAAAATAAAAGAGCCGGTGGGCGTCGCATCATATTATTAGTAATTGATTATATTCCCTACCTCAATATTTATTCTGTTCAATGCTTGACTTAAATCGTATTTACACTGATTTCAGTATTGTTATCTCGGTCTAGGGGCTTGTCCGTGGCTTATAATTGTAGGTACGTTTTGTTTATGTCATGGTGAAGATATTTTTAATGTTCATTGTTAATCTACCTCTAACAATTGGTACGTGGAATGTGGTTAATTTTTTTTTGGTGGACAACTTTTTTGTTAAGACTGTTTTAAAGATTTCATCGATATTTATATAATGCATTAAAATATACCTTTGGATTCTTATTCTAATGATTTGTGCTAATAGTAACAAAATCTTTGGTTTAATTATTAAATGATAAATAAAATTAATAAACAAAAAAGGAATAAATGGAGGCCCGAAAAAAAAAACGCTTTAAATTTGTGTGCAAAGTAATTAACTAAATTACAAATGGTTAACTTGCATATATTTGTGCCTATCATAATATAGTCGTAGTATGTATGTAGGTAGTAGTAGTGACTCGGAGTCCGGATCCGTGCCCGGTGTGTGGCAATAGGCAACGGAAATAGCAATTATAATCACCACCTATTCCATCGCACTTAAATGTAACTTGTGAAACGCTCTATTGAAATTGAAATAATAAAACTGCTATCCTGCACTCCTCTGCCTACTCCTACGGGGATTACAGGCGTGATGTTACGTTGTGTATAATACAACGGATACAATTGATAAACAACAATGTGTATTCATAGATAATTACCAAAAGCTAAAAAGTGGTGTAAAAATCAAACGAACGCAACACAGCGAGATGTCACACGAAAGCATCATAAAGGCGGGGAAAATTGTGCAGTAATGTCTGTTTACAGTTACGACATGTTGTTCACAGCGCAGTACTAAACTTTTTACCGCCGCGGTAAACGCATGTTTGACGTAAACATACATTCATTGGCGGAGTAAACATTTATATGAAAACGTTAAACATTTTCAGGTAACTGGGGAAATAATTGCAGAATCTTCCTTTGATGATAGCACCAACTTACCGCAGTGCAGCGGGGAGATGTTTAAAAAGCAATTACATTTACGACCTCAGCCTCTGGGGGTCTGAATCGGTGTATTATTTTTGTGTGGGATCAAAGTGATCGCGGCACGTCAGTGACGTCACTTCCGGCGAGGTGGCGGCGGTGGCGCGATTGTTTGATATACGAGTAATGAAGTGTGCCACCTCTCCCCGCTTCCTGCGTGCTGCTTGTCAAGATACCGTGTCACAACTGTCTGTATTAGAAGCTCTTCCTACAAGCTGCTCTTATGAGTAATATGTATATATATGTATATACCTACATATGTAGTAAATAGACGGGCCAACCCGAAAAACACGTCAGTTAAGGTGGTAAAATGGTTTTAGCAACGAAAGATCTGTTCGGGAAATCAATAGTAATAATAATAATTGATTTTTTACTTTTATCTTATTAGAAAGAAAAATTGCATGAATGTCATATTCTAATAAGTGGCGTCATTGTGTGAATATATTATATGTTAGCTTAACCAAACTTAAAAATACCGAGAGATGAATTACCAGATGTAGACAAATTCATAGTTTCTTCGAATTAAAATGGTAAACAATTTTCAGTAGTTGCTTACATATAAATGACGGTAAATAAATTGCGAGGAATTATAGATGATTCCTATAAAATTTATCTCAATAAATTGTCAATTATATTTCCCTGTTATGCAACATGCGTCTCGCCTCACGGGAGGTCTATATCTAGAACTGAATGTAGTCTTTAACATCATAATCACATTAGAGACCAGTCGTGATGTTACAATAATAATATCTAATAATGACACATACCAACAATTATTATTTAGCATCCAATAGCTATTTTCTCAGACAATTAAGTAATCATAAGTTAATATTGCGAACGAAACAGCCAACTAGCAGATGGTCCAAATAACAGTGACACGGGTGTCATCAGGGCGGGCGGGCGGATTTAAATTCAATTTCATATCAATGGGAGCATATTGAGTTGTTATATAGAGAATAATCGCATTACCCAGTCCACTAGTGGAGATTACTTGCTTTTTAATAAAGCGCCGGTAGGGGGCGACAGGGGACATTTTTACACAAAGAGGATTACTTCGGGTGAGTTTATCTGCACCTTACAGCAGGGCTCAGGCTCCTAAATACTCTTTGCTGAATGCACACGAGTTTCACGGTGTGCCACGTCTTGGTGTTTGAAGTGAGGTGGAAACATCTTGGTGTGGCATATATTTTTGTATTTCTCATATTTTCTATGAGTCGTGCATCTTATGGTTGTAGAGTAAAAGCTATCTTGATAGTTTTTAATGTTTTTGATTTTTGGATATGAAATAATTATTGTTCAGTAGCAAATAGCTTCTGCTTTTCTAGTCTCAGTTTGTCAAATGAAAAATATTATACGAGTAAAAGAGGCAGTGGGAATTTTGTAAAGTTAGGAACAATCGCTATAAATGACAATAAATATTTTGCTTTAAAAAATTTTTAGGTACCTACTAAAATTAAATCAGCTATGAATGTAGTTGATAGTCCGCACAAACCTTTTCTTATTTAACGAAGTTAAAGGGAAAGTAATTGCCGAAATAATGTAAGAAAAAGTATTTTTATAATACACCACTTGAACGTGTTTTGATACAATTCTCTATATTCATAGCATGTTATCGATTTGCTATTAATACATCGCTATATCAGGTCACAGAGTAAGCAGAGATCACCAAGTATTAAATATATCTATACGCCTCACAGACCTGAAGTGCTTCTAAATTTAGCAACTTACCTACATGCTTTTAATTCATACTCATGTAGATAAAAATCTATCATAAGAATATGTTACAATCGCTGACATTAAAGTTAAAGATATAAGGGTGACATAAATTCTTAAGTATTGAAATCTTTATTTAACTTTGTCATGAGTTCGAACTTGAAGATGTGAGGGTGACGTAAAATGGTAAGTATTAAAATCTTCATTTAGCCCCGTCATAAGTTCAAAGCTGAAGATGCGAGGGTGACATAAAATGGTGATCAGTAATGTCTCCGGATATTCCGTCCCCGGCGCGTCGGTTCCCAGCGCACGCGCAGCGCAACGAGATAATCGGCGCGGGCGCTCGCATTGTGGCCCTCGTTACACCCTCGTTATTCAATTCAGCGACGCGTCTTGTTCCATCCCACGATCTAATTCTGTGATCGCTCTTGGAAGATGGTGACGCTGATGCTCCTTTAGGTCATGCATGTCGTTGACTTATTTATTATCATAACCCATTTTGGTCCTTTTTTGTTGATTTTGTGACACATTTGTTTGAGATATTTGTGTAATTTTATTTATACGCTCGGCCTGGAAGTATTTCCTTATTTTATTATTTGTTGACTACTTATATATAAATTTGGTAGCGTTTTAGTAAAAATTTGAATAATATTTTTTTTTTATAACTGCTCATTCTATAAATGATTTGAGAATTCTCTAAATAAAAAAATTAAAATCACATTTGACTCGTCTCTTAACGATAGAGTTCATATACGAAAGACTTATTATGTGTTGGTTGATTGTTTTGGATTTTTGGAAATAAGGCAAATAATAACTGAAGGAATTATACTAAAGTTTTGTATGTACAGATATCTATTTATTTAAGTCGAATACAATTAGATATCAAGGATAGAGATTAGAATTAGCTCACTGCACTATAATTTTACAGTTTCGCAAAGGAAAATAAATTAATCTTCATTCGTACATCCCAGCACTTAAACATTACATCGTATTCAGCAAAGGGAAAAAAGCAAAATAAATCGTAAGCAACAGCAAGGCCTTTACAACTAATGAGGCTGCGAAATTGACATAAAATAAAAATATAAACAACATTAAGCCCACGGTGGTCCCATATGAATATCAATTTGTTTGCCTCCACGACAACGTCATTAAATTAGCGTCCAAATTGAATCACAACTGCGACAACCTTGCCGGTGCGACGTCCCGCGAAACTTTTCCTCCTATTAATTTACAAAACATCTCCTCGCCGTCCATTACTCAAAAATCAATCTTCTCCCCTACATTCAAGGCTCATAATCCTTCACCCACACCGTAAGTTTGTTCATTATTTTTACATGTCATTGTGCAAGTGACATGAGAGAAAGCGACTTAAATAGAAACTTTAAGACCGCGGATTAGGGTCGCTATTCGTATTATTGCACTGCGAGGGTGTATCTGGTGAAATTATGATGCAGTCTTTATTCGTGAGCCGTCGGGAGCGGTTGCAGTAATCACCGCGTATCTCCATCCAGGGGTGGGTCGTGAATAGAGCCCTAATGAACTGGATTTAGGAGTTTTTGTACCGGCGACTCGTCAGCTCGGAGGTGCAGCCGAGCAATTATGATGGACTAAACAAACGTGGCTCGACTTCTACATGCGCCTTTCAATTACTGAACCGTGCGCGTAACTATCGAGCAATTTTAGTACGTGATTGCGTTCGTGTACGTACTAAGTACTTACACACAGTTCGATACAGGTACTGCGGGTCTTAAGCCGGCGAGCGGTCAGTGATCGAGCAGGAGCGCTCTGGGCAGATTGATAGGCGGTTCTAAGCCGTAACTGGAGCCCTCCATTATGTTGGGAATCGCGCCATGTCGACCTCCTCGGAACATCCAATCGTTCTTAATCTTCTCAGTGCGGAGCGAGCGGAATTATTTGGTATCTAAGCACCTAATATGCTTTGATATCGCAATAAAAGGCTTCGCCAATTGTAGGGGACGTACATCAATAGAGTATTATTATGTACCTATAAGTATTATTAGATAGTTAATGGTATCAGGCGTTACTTTGCACGAGTCCATTGTACTAAAACGAATGAGCACAAATTTAGCTACTTTGCAGACTTTCTTCAGCCTTTGTATGGTTCTTACCCTTTTTTATAAAGAAGGAGGCATGGGTGAGGATAAATTTGGTTACTTACGCAGGTATCCCGCCTAAGTAAACAAATTTATCCTTAATAAGTAATGCGGCACCTGCATTCATTAGGTGATGCTTGGGGCATGCCTAACCACGATACTCCAGTACAGATTAGCAGCAGATGTCTGATATATAATTTCAATGACAACAATTCGTTGAGCACCATAATACGACGCTAATTTTTAACTGTTGTAAAACAAGTATCTATAATAGTAGAAAATGAAAATATATCTAATGCGAGCAAGAACATTAAAAGAAATGAAAGAGCAAAAAACAACTATTCTACGTGCGGTGCCGTCGATCGGTTAAATAATAAGTCTATTCTACCAATTTGGGTTGTTCCAACTTCACAGCTCGATCTAGTCGTACATCGGGATGTAGGTCATATTAAGTTTCACCAAACATGTTACTCGACTTTGAAACTGTTGGATATAAGTACGTGACATAGGCATTTATATGGCGCATCTATACCACCTATCTACGTGTATGTGGAACACATGCATACTTACGTACACACGGTTTCTAAACAACGCGCTCCCAAATGACTTTAGCGACTTGGCAACTTTCAGGCGAGTTTAGGCTTTGTGGCGATTGTTTTAGGGGGGCTAGTCGAGTTTAGCGGTCAGAAGCGGCTGTAAAAGATGATTCTGTTCTTATTTATTTACGGCGGTGCGGCGAGCGAAGTGGAGCGAAGATGATATGAATGATAAATGACCCTCCGAACGCCCCCTCGCACCTCAACCCTCATTCACACGTGAACATACGGCGGTGCTCGGTACCACGGACCCGAGTCGCTGCTGTTTGAGGATAATTGTATTTGTTGTTAAGAAAGCGTACCGAATTGGAAATTTAGAATCTCATATTAGGTACTCGCGTAGATTTTAAAAATGCCTATGAAGCATTCGTTATGATGTTCGTATTCTCGCTTTAGGTTTTATTAAACACTAATAGATATTACCTACCTAATCTAATAACGATTGGGTGGCTATTTGAAGTAGAAAGCATACTACATACATTAAATTTTTTACACAAGTTTTTATACCTAGAGTAGTAGCAAGGAATTGTTTACATAAATGAGTATAAGAATAACTAAATTAGATTAAATTGGACAGAGAGATGCGATGCAAAAATTTTTTCTGTTTCCAAGCAGCGGTCTGTAAATTTTAATTTTACACAGCACTTAAGAGTGAAGACAGTTTAAATTGACCTTCTCTGGATCGTAACTAAACGGTCTTCGCGATAGGTAATAGTAATAAAACGCCGGCGATCAATCTCAACGTCTAGCCGAAGTCATCGGAGCCAAACGGATTTTCTCAAGCCAATAGCCGTGCATCAACATGCGTGACGCGCCGCGCGATTGGCCAACTCTTTTTGTTTCATTTTGGAATCCTTTGTTTTTATTGGTTGACACTTAGCTAAGACAAAAGGGGGGCTCGCATGTGTGTGTGCGATGGACTGTATTTGTGTGCGCTAAGGAGTTGGGTTTCCTGCACATAACGGCTCGGCGTGGGACGGGTCATGTCATGTGGGTAGAACGTGCTCGGGGTCTCAATTTTGATGTAGGTACGGCCGGCCCTCGTCCTGTATGTAGGATGGAGTGGACTGTTTATTTTTATTGAGTAGGATTGCGCACTTTACATTGAGTTTCGTGATGTATTTGTATGTGTGCACTGATGTATGTACGAGTATGGAGTTGGCAAAACATTTTTATTGTCCGTGTTGTTAAAATACGGAAACTAACATCAATGGTACAAAATTAGAAAGTATATCATAATACATTTGTAGGTTAAGAGGATATACGTATTTGATTTTCAATAGCTAAAATGAATAGGCACATATTTTTACATTTAAATTTAGCTAATCTTATTAACGTAACAAGTCTTACAATATTATGTTGTATAAAGCGTGATTCATTTACGAATTTTGAATGTTGTCGTGGTTGACGATCGAAGTCACAAAACTCGACTAAAAATGACACAAGTTCACTCACAGACGGGTCGGATGATTAATGATTTGGATTGTTCAATTAAACACCCGAGGGGTGGGCAGGTGGGTAGAAAGGGGTTGTCTACGTCTTTGGACTGTTACAGACAAAATGATTTAAAATGATATTCAGTTGTGAACTGGTCAAATTCAATATTTGCTGAACTTTAAGTGCTTTTAATGATGAGAGCAAAGCGGCTCGAATTATTTTAGTGTTTGTTTGAAAACTAGACAACCGTCTAATAACAGTGTAGGGAACCATTCATGGAAATAACAGTGGAAGTAGAGGAATGGAAATAGCATTGAAAGTAGGTACTTACGTCATATGGATATTTAAAAACTAAAATCAATCATATTAATCAATATAAAACATTATCACGTCCCATTCAATATATGTAAAAATTAATAAAAATACCCAATAAATAACATTGTAGGTACCTATATCTATACCCAGCGTCCACTTCTATCTCAACAGCCAATATGATCTTAAATAAAGTATATCCTTTAACAGAAATAGCCTCAAATGGTTTATGTATCGACTTCTTGTAATGAGACGAATAGGCGAACATTAAAATAAGTAACGTCACGCCTGTAATCCCCGAAGGGGTAGGCAGAGGGATGTACTATACCCCCACGTTTCACCAGTTACGTTTAAGTCCCACGGAATAGA
>DWME01004851.1:0-15718 GCA_018244795.1 Parelbella ahira ahira | reverse complement strand
GGTTTTTACTTACTTTGTTTTCATCATCATCATCATCATCAGCCTACTCTCGTCCACTGCTGGACATAAGCCTCACCAATGGCACGCCACTGAGCTCGATCTTCAGCTCTTCGCATCCAACCACTGCCAGCCACTTTGTTTTACTTTATAGTTTTAATACATTTTCCTATTTTATTCGTATCTTAAGATCTTGATTTTCAGTCTTCTCTTATTTAAGTACCATTAATTCATTAAAGTGACAATGACATATCAGGAGTGGAGGGATTTTATACATGCTGATATCTTTTCAGTAAGAACTTACATATATTCGGTGTACTATAAACTTGGTACATTTTTTCGTGAGTCCCGTGGCCTACGGGCGACCGCGACAGAGGACGGGGATACAAATACATACCTAGTTAAAATCTCTTATTAATATGTACTTTCTTTATGATAATTTCGTTCAATTAAAAAAACATCGGTTTTAATGATTATGAAAACGTAGCATCACGCCTGTAATCTCCGAAGGAGTAGGCAGAGGAATGTAGCACATTCACGTTTCACCAGTTACGTTTACGTAGTAATTAGATTGGGTACTGATTATATTATTATTTAAAATATTACGAAGTAATGGTCACAAGCAAAATAACAATGTCGTTGTCGCACTTAAACTTACATAGTTTCATATTATCATAATTCTTGAATACTTTAGCCATCTTTATTTATAAATATGAATAATAATTGCTTTGGTTCAGTACACATTTACTGTTTTTTCCTATGTCAATGAGTAATTTTCCCTTCGTCAAAATTATAAAATTTATAGTTTTGTTATTACAAGACCTTTCTTACAGGATAATGAACTAATAGATATATTCTATAAAATTTGGCCCAATTCGTATAGTTCCAGTTCTCGTTTCATTTTTGCTTGAAACAGTTTTCGCATTTTCTCAGGGAAAACGAAAGATTTTCCTGCCGTAAAACGTGTCTTAGGTCGTGACCCCTATTATAGACACCATAACAAATGTAATTCATATCGATCTATTCGTTTTTGATTATGAGCAAACAAACAAACGTATAGAAAATATCAAATTTTGATAATAATTTTTGAGGTTCGTATTGTATACATGACTATTTTCATACATGACAAATGACATAACATTACAGACGACTATTTAAAGAAGGATCTCTTCTGGGTAAAAGTTTATCTTTATTACTATTTTGTTACATGTAAACATTTTCGTTCCTCGAAACATGCAAGTCCTCCTCCCTTTCTCCTTTTCTTTTTCATTGTAGCAGTAAATATAGCTCGTAGTAAGTAGTCCATGTTGAACCCGTGCGAATCCATTTAGCGACGTCTTAATTCGTTCTCCAGCTATTTTCTATTTCAGTGTAATTTTTAAATTAAAATAAGGTGAAATAGAAGCTTGCTTAAGCTTTTGAAAATTTATATACATTGAAAAGAACACCAACTGTATTATAGTCTTTTGTTTCAAATGTATGAATTACTTAAATTTTATACGCTTTCAGGTTCTATTCAAACACAAAACTAATGTTCATTAATATTGAAGATTCTACTGCAGTTATTTATTTATTTTGCAGTTTAATTATTATTATACTGCAGTTTGAATAGAGGTAGAACATCATCATCATAATTATCAGCCCGTCATCGTCCCCTGCTGGATATAAGCCTCACTAAAAGCACGCCGCTCAGCATGATTTTCAGCTCTTCGCATTTGGAACATGCGAATGTATTTTCATCACCTACAACCCTATTGCCATTTCAGTGCTGAATACGCTCCTTCCTTTAGAATGAGAGGGGTTATTGCCATGCTAGCCAAGTTAGAGTTAGCTGACTTCACACTCCTCAGAGAACATTATGGAGAACTTTGTAGTTTTTAGACTACCTCACGATATTTTCTTTATCAATACTGCCAGTAATGTTTAATCTTAAATAGCACATGACTTTTGAAAATAAAGTGTCGGGCGCCTATGTTTGACCCCAGGACGCCCCCGGGTAAAATTTTAAACAACTATATGTTTTAGAATATTTTTATAGCTACAATTCGTTCATTTTTCAAATGATTAATTACTGTATTAATAAATATAATTTATTGAAATCCAAATCATTACGCAGAAGTGAGTAGACTTGCAATAGTTTTGCGGTACCTACCTATAAAACTCTTTAAAAAGCAATCAACCGGTGAATCTAACCTCGAACTTAGCCAACTCCGATTTCTAAAAACTCTGTGAGGACTTTCTATTACTTCTCTTCGATATCTACTGGTATATAAAATGCAATTGACCGACGCTGAATTCTACTTCAATAAATAGCTTTTAGATGACCTCATATTTATTGTATGTCGGGATAATATTCTATGAAACCTTGCTGGTAGAAGCTGGAAGTGACAAGGCGAAACTAGGGAAAATAGTCGAAAATATAATGTCATGAGGGGATGCTTATGTCCAAAAGACATGGACAATAAGACTATGGACAATAAGAGGGGCTAATGGTGATAATGATGATGAGCTTTATAAGAACAGCACGCCAAATATTTAAGGATACATGTATTCGGCACTCAATGTTCTCTGCCTTCCGCGAGGGATCTGGCGTAATATTGTATGTAATAATAAATAACAATAATCTTAATTTCTAATCATATCAGATAGAACAGTATTGGTATAAGAAGATTTAGTATATCTAACCTTCACCAAAATTTCAATAGTAAACTAACCAAGAGATTATTCTAATTAGGCCAATACTGGTCAGTAATTTAAGCCCAGATTTGCATAGATTAACATAAATCGAAAGCCAAATTCGTACGTGCGTCACATTAGATCTAGTTCGGTAATAGGGTCGCCAACAACTAGACAAGTCTCATTAGGATTATCTCTGAAAAAGCGTCTACTAGAACTTAAATTGACGAGCTTAGGTCGGCATGTAAGTAATGTCTATCAGACGTAACATTGTAGATTTTAAATGTGTTTGACTCTGTTTTACTTAGGTTAGTCGCACTGGAAAGTGGTGACAGAATTTTACGTTCTTACACTTCTCTATGTGACACTGACATGGAAGGTACGTGTATATTTTCCTTTAGTCATAAGATATGCAATAACATAATTAGTGAATGGTGGAATATACACTGTAATAGCTTAGATGTTTCCAAAATAGGCAGTGGGTTAAATTTATTGTGTCATCATCAACCCTTTTGTCGTTTTACTCTTATATGAGGGTTAAGATATTTTGTCATGCTGGCAAAGTACGGTTTAGCAAAATTCACACGCTTTAGACAACATGATAGAGAACTCTAAAAAGTACGGGTTTCCTCATTGTTTTCTTTCACCGTTACAGAGAATGACATAAGTACCTACATAAATACCAAAATATCCAGGAAACTGTTGAAAAGCCTGTAGAACGAGCTGAAAGAGATAGAAGATAAGGGTGACACTCCCTCAGTTCTTGCGTGTGTTACACATCAGTCAACATCCTTTCAAGAGCTCGTCACACAGGGATCGCCGGAAAATTGTTGATGAATAAGGGATCTCACAATGGAGTCTGTCTATGCCTGTAGGGCACAGATTCAAAAGGACGTGACGTAGATCACGCTGCATAGAAACGAAAAGGTTTTCTTCTTTTCAAATCTTTTAGCCGAGCAAATACTACATGGAGTTGGTATGTTATACCTACTTATGAAATAAATTCTCTGATACACGCGATTCACGTTCTGGTACATTAGTTTTATAATTATATTCAAAACTTCAACAAGTTTTGAAATCGAAACATGATTCGCGCGATAATATTGTTATTAGGAAGCTTCCTTTAACTTCAACCATGGTCTTTCGTTAATTTTTACTGTATTACTGAAATTGTTTCATTATACATTATGCTTGATACAACTTATATCGTAAATAATGCTTGAAAATGAAGAGTTAAAAAGTAGGATATTAGAAGCAACACAGGAACAATATAATGTGAGAGTGGTAAAATGAAGACATTATGGCAACACTTGTAAACTGAAATAACAAAAGATCGATTCACATTACAGTAGGGTTGTCAGAAAACGAATGTTTGCAAGGGGCGATAATTTAAAGTATCTTCTTAAATTTGAAATATGCGTTTTTCTTTAACTTAAAATATGTATTTTTCTTTAACTTAAAATATGCATGAATATGGCTATGTTTCATTTTTACTCTGATAATTTTCTTATCTCTGAAAGGGAAACTTTTACCAACGTAGGTACATAAAGAGCTCTTGCAAGAGTAAAAGCACAAACTTAGTTAAAGCAACCTGCAGGATAAATAATTACACAAGTTACTTCGGTATCTACAGAGTAGCGATGTCTCAGCTTGAACTAAGTCTGCAGTTCAGTCAATTTTCACAGAGTTCCACTTACACGGAGTTGGCTCTGTGATAGTACCTTGCGGCCTGGAGTATTTGCAATATCGATTTGTGATAGATAACAACGTCGAACGTATATGACGTCGTAAGTAGGTATCTCCAAGCATATTATGTATAATTACTAAGAAATGTCAAAGGTTAGAAATGTTTTGCGACATCTATTATAAAACACGGCCAAATGTGTAGTACCTACTAATTTCGTACTAGCGTGCTGAACAGTTCAAAGTGTAAAAAAGTTAGTACATTTTCTAAGTAGAAGCAACGGAAGAAGAACTCGAAGCAGGATTTGTAGACATTATAGTTGTAAAACACAATAATGCAGTTAGGGACGATGGTAAAGCCACAATTATCGCTTACATCCATAGACCAACAGCAATCACTGAAGGCCAGGTAGTAGAATATTAGAAATAAAAAAGTTAAGAATCAGGAATGGTTAAAGAACTCTGTCTAGTTTCTATCGCTACTATATGTTTCCTGCTGCTGAATATTATTGCTATGACGTGCCCCAGTTCAAAGAACATTTTATCAAAGCACATACTGTGACTTTCCAACTTATTTATACCTATTAGTGAAGGATTTCAGTTAGAATCTGAATGCTATTTTCTACGGTATACGCAACAAAGACCTACATTCTTATTTAATGCTTCTATAGTACAGAATAAACATCGATTTTGTGAAACGAAACGCTCGATACGTGAAAGGGTAGGAATTTCAAATATAGATAACACTGGGAATAAATATACGCTTGAAGTACGCTTGATGTTGTCCAGATACGAAATCTTACAATTAGCGTGAAAGCCAAATAAAAACGTATAGTATAACTGTTCTGACAAAGTTATAAGTAGTGAAAGCGACACTTATTGATACAAAAGTAGCAACAGCGTATTAGGTATGCTTTTCAACTTTAGGTATGACTGAAGTTCTGTTTCATCTCATCGATATCGTCGAAAGCTAATCCCTGTAGGCTGTTGAATATTGGAACAGCCATTTCGCTTAACTGAACTTCTCAAATAGTTATAGTGCTGGCATTCTATATGTACGTACATTTCGCTTAATTTTTTAATTTGCATTTCACCAATCAGGCCATTTTATATTCATCTTGTTGTCTAATTTGACAGAAATTGGCTGAAATTGGCAGAAACTTATAATGTTGGAAATGTCAGATTGCAATTTATATAGACGGATTCACTGCATATGAGTGCTAATAAACCCCCGCGCAACTCTTTTGGTAGTGCCTTAAAACAACATTTTATTTAGTAGCCGATCAGTCCACTCTATGCAGATTTACAAAGCATAAATAAAATCTGCAACTACACCTAGAAACTCTGTAAAGCAATATTCAAAAATGTCAGAAATAAAAGTATTCAAATCATTTAAAACAGAATAAATTAGTATACACAGAAAAGTTGCATCTCAACTGAAGTTGACAAAATAGTCCAGTCTTTTCTCGAACGATTTAAATTGTTAAGTCATCATAATAGTTCTAGTATAAAATTACTATTCTTGATAGTCCTAACAGTAACAAGTAGAGTTTGAATAAAAATAGTGATGTTTTGCGCTAAAAAGTGACACTTTTAGAGTAGAGTAGATATTGTGATGTTGATTTTAAATAAAAATGAACATATAAAAGATCAACTACGTTTTCATTGCACTTTAATTTCCGATCAATTGCACATTAATATACGCAGTGCCTCGGCTAGTAAGCTCTTCTCGAGCCAAACATAACCTACTTATTTTTTCTCATTGCTCGTCGGGTCATCCCAAAAAACATACGCGAGTTAAGCCCGTGTACGTGTAATCACATTTTTTCTACTTTACTAATAGATAACCTAACGTTATTCATAATTGCATTCGTCTCGATTTTAAATGATTTAACTCTTAGCAATTAAATTGAAACTTTTCTTTGAATGTGATATAATTTTTGTACGTGTTCTACATTTATAAAAAAATCGCTGTAAATACTGTCAATTTTATATAATTAAAACTAGATACTTATGAAATATGTTTTCTATATGAATAGATTAGTAATACTTTATAAGACTTGTCATTCAAATAAAATAAATATTAATAATATTTAGTACGTCAATATTTTAATACAATGCTCACTTTTTATTAATCTTTCATGTTACTGCATAGAAAAATGTCAACTTCTAAACTAGCGATAGTATTATTGTATCGGTTGCAACTTACAACTTCATTTCTGTCAAAACGAGTAATAACATTGGCGCCCAACATGGGGCACGAATTACCTGAAACATTAAGGAAGTAGGGTGTAAGGTCACTGATAAATATAATTAATATCACCTGCCATACCTTTATTATGCCTCGATTCTCATGGTTTCTGCTCTACAACGTTCCAAAAATATCGATTCACGACGAATCCAGCATGTCGGCCGCCCTCTAGGGCAGACGGTTCTTCTCGCTCTATGTACACATAGGACACAACACGTCAAGCGAGATATCAAAACGGTTTCCCGCCACTAGTACTTTAACACTTGTTTTTTCCACTATAAAGAAAATTCTATAAAATCGAAATGGACATAAGATAAATACACTGTTTTTATTTATAATTTACAATTCTTTACCTTTAGATATGATTGGAAAACAGACTAAAAGTTTAATTTTGTTTCTAAACGTTGAGCCGAATAGTATACCGTCCTCCCGCGCTTGCTCGACCCGACTGACTGAATTTTCCACATTTTCCCGGCGCAAGCCTTCACCCCTTGTAATCGAGCACGTTTGCGAAGATATGAAAGCAAAATTGTATATGTCAATGCGTACCTCTGAAATCCAAGATAAATAATTTATTATTTGACATTTATGTAACACATAATTATATAAACCTTCCTTGGTATCTAAAGATTTCTTATAAGACCTATGTATAGAGATTATTCCAAATTATATATAAGATATGAATCATCTCCCGATTTTCAAGCGTGTGAATAAATAACAATATATTTTATATCTATATGCTCTTAATAAATATTAAAATAGTCTTATTAAGATGTATATTAATGATGTTTATATATTAAATATTTGTAACTCTGGTATGTTTAAACGGTTAACCTAAGTTTTTGTGTATAAAGAGTTTTGCCTACTATAAACTGAAAAGAATTGCTGGTAAACATTTTATTGCCATGAATGTTAATAGTTACGTAATTATTAATATTAAAAATCTGCGTTTATTCTGTACAGGTATCCAAGACACTTATTTTATCTGCAATTTGTTCATCTAACAGACTATCAAACATCTTGTAATGGTAACAAATATAGCTCTAAATAATATTTAAATTGTATAATAATAAGTATTTTCAATACATTTCGAATCATTCTTTCATTAATCGATATAAGCTAAATCCAACATATTTTTTTTGTCAATAATAAGACATGTTCTTTGGTGACAAGACAAAATTGACATCAGAGACAAGCTGCCATTCTTTCAAACGCATCAAGTTTGTGTGTCAATAAAACAGCGTGTTATTCTATTGTTTTCCTATTTTTTAGGCAGAAACGGTGTTCCTAAATAAAATATACAATTTAGCTTGACATGGCTCAAGCCGAAGATACTGAACTAAGAGATCTGGTGATAGAAGCTTTAGAGAAGAACGGATCTCTGGCAAAAATTCGCGCTTTATTGCGAGCGAATATTTTTTTGGCTTTCGAGGACGAGTGCCAGAATATAAAACAAAATGTAAGCTTAGATAACATGTTAAATTTACCGGAAGGTGTGTTATCGCTTTGTATCATTCATGAATTTTTGGAATTTTGCAACTTAAAAAACACACTGTTTGTTTACATGTCGGAATCCCGACAAGGAAAAGAATATTGCTACGAGGGCAAAAACGTCATTGCTGATAAATTGAATTTGTCCAAGTTGGACAAAGAGCCTCTTCTGGTCACTTTATTAAAGAATGTGATAAAACAGTATCAAAAAAGTTATTTATCGCAAGATGAACACTGTAAAACTAAAAACGAAAAACTTTGTGCAAATAATTATAGAGACGATCAGAATTGTACTTATATAGTTCATGAGGACAGCACCACAACCAGTCAGTCACATTCTGACAATTCTTCTGATGAGAAAAACAAATTACATCTAAGACTACCATTAGACAACTCTGATACAGATACATCCAGCGACTCAGCTAGAGATAAAACAAGTTCAGAATATATTGCCAATGAGCATATTCTGGAAGCTCAAGATAAACACCATGATAAACTTGAATTGAAGGATAATATACAGGTAAACAATAGCAAAGAAATAGAGAAATCTGGTACCAATTTGCTTGAACAAAAGGTTACTAATAATAGTAGTAGTGACTCAACATCCTATTTAGAGCTAAAACCATTAAATCCAATAGATAAACTAATGCTAAATACCTCAGGGTTACCAATAATTGGAGAAACAAATGAAAGTAATGTCACACAGTCAAATATACAGCCCACATCATATGTTGAAGCGTCTCCTGTTTCAATAAGCAATGTTTCAACTGCATCTCAGAAAATTGATAATCATAGTGATGGAAATACTAACATCAGCCCAAAAAAAACACTTCAGTCTCCAAGGCTTGAAGCGGAATCTGCAGATTACAGTTATGACTTTATGCCCTCATCTGCATCTTCTCACAAAAATGTGTCACACGATCTTCAAGGATATGGTGAAGAAGACCAAACACACAAATCAAATCGGAATTCATCTGTTGAAAGTCAAAACCAAAATTCTCATAGTTCACACAGTTCAGTTTCTATAACAGATGTGGCAGACTTGATTATTGAAAATGTGAGTCCAAAACAACATAGAAAGAGTGATGGCAGATCAGAGAGAAGTAGCAGTAAATCTCATTCATTAGGAAAACATAAATTTAATGATGTCAGCTTTAAAATCCAGTCAAAACATGCCAGTGACGATTCTGGTGACTTCTCCGAGTCTCCTATACCATCTCTGTCTAACCTGAGTCTTGATATTCATAGTGATTAAATCTCAAAAAATTTAAGTAATGTGTAACTATATATTGATTACACTGTGTAGTAGTGTGATAATCAACTCTGAATGTAGTTAACTATTGAAGAAACATTTATAGAGTTATTCCCAATGTTTGCTGTATATAGTTATGACTATTATAAGGACCATATAAAGGTTTACTTTTAAACTTTTCTGCACATGAAAGTTTAACTTTAATCTATCATAACTTTGAGTCTAGCAACAGGATGAAATAATGGTAAGGCTTTCAATTGGTTAATTTGGATCTATTGAGTCAAAATAGGTAATTCTATGTCTTTGTCAATGCCTTCTTTTTCATTTTTTAATCTAGTGAAATTCCATGTTCATTTATGAATATTTAGCATTCCATAATGAAATTTACCTAATTAGTGATTAAATAGTGCTTTCTTGGCTGAATGATTAGTTTAAATTGGACACATTGGAAAAAAGAGTGTGATAGTGTCAATGAACCACAACATATTCAACATTTGGTTGGTCACTCAATGTGGATCTGCAGTCTTCTTTGCAAATCCAACCTGAAATATAACTATTTCAAATAATATTTAAAAACTTGACTTGACTTATTAATGTTTTACACATGTATCCAGGTACTGGAACATCTAAATTGTTTAAATATTTCAAAAACTAGTTATACATATAATCATTGTGTATGTAACATCATTTTAATTATAACTGTTGGTCCCATTAACCACATTCTGAATATTGTACAAAGGTACAAATTATCATATAGCACTGAGAGTTTATAAGTGAGTTATTTAAAGGTGACAGAATTATTAACAATAAATAAGTTCCGTAATATATAAGATAAGTTTGAACTTAGGAATTTCATATTAGTTCTGTGAATTGAGATGTTATATAGCAAGAAAATGTAATACCTGGCCATCTTTTAACAGCAAGTTCCTTTCATTGCGGTAAAATATTTCAAGATTACTCTTAAATTAACTTACAGTATAGTTCCTACATTATGTGGCTCTATTCTTTTAGCAGTTTAGAACTAGGCTTAAAACTGAATATATATTGTAGACATTGTTGTACATAGTTTTTATTTAATTAATAATGATTTATAACCCTTAAAAAGACCAGTTTTGTTATAAAAAAATAAAGAATAATTTAAATTTGCATATTACAAGCAGTGCTCCAACAGGTTTGGTAAGGTTAAAATTCATATACCTTATTACATGAACATTTGATTTATGCACAAAATTTATATGTACAGCATTTATTTTGTAATTTTGTATGCCTCAATTATATGTTATACCTGAAAATTAATTGTGATACTGAATAATTAATATTGGTTTTGAAAAGTTCACAGTCAAATAATGGTTACATTTTTATATATTTGGCTTCATTGAAATATTGTATATTATTGATTTACATGTAATTTAAGACGCTTTCTTTATGTACTAGGGTGGTTTATTATTGAAATGTGTAATGTGAGAAACTCTACAGAGTGATATTGCTCAACAGCTGCATTTATAGATACTGTGAAGTAAGTTTTAGTGTAGTTAGTATTAATATGTAGATAAATTTATTGTAGAATATATAAAGGTGGTAGAATGATATGTACAATGATTGACTTTGGAAGCATTGTTATTACACTGATTTCTGCTGTTAAGCAGTAGTAATTGCACTGCTGTTCCTTTAAAATCGTATTGTAGATAAACACATGTTTGTAGTTCAAGATAATTCTCATAGGTTATTTTTATGAATGTTTTCGTTCAGATTGTCCTGTATGAGATTGATTGTTTGTCATAACCATATACATTTTCCACTTCTCTAACATTAAGAATGACACATGCCATTTACTAATACATTAACAATTTAGGTAAAGTCCTTGCAACACTTGGGTACTTAGTGTTGCCAAACTTTCTAATTGGACTTAATCAGTGTAAATTTTGTATTTAACCAATTCTACAAATTTAATTTCTTGTTTATATATTTTATGGAAATTATTTTTAATTGCAAGTATTATAAAGATTGGATGAAAACAAGGGATTGAATGGCATTATATAAAATCTGTTTCTATTCAAAAGAAATTACTTCTAGTTACAGTAATTGATGGTCTATCACGATTATTATTTGCTTCACATGTTTCCATGACTATGTTCATTGGTCTCAAGCTATTATCAAAAATGTCTATTATTATTACATGTAAAATAGTATGTTCTGCTTATTAATTATTCACTGCGACTGCAGTACCAAATTGACTTCATTTCTCACATGTCAAATCCATGGTGTGTTCTGTGAACTCTTTTTTCATATTAAAGATGCAGGAGTCAGTTAATTCATGAATGACACTAATTCGCTGCCAACAAATTTACATTTAGATATGTAGTTGAAGTATTTGTTTTTGACAGTAACAGTGTCAGGTACTCCGATAATCGCCCTGTGAACAGTAATGTGCCAGGTATTGTTTCGCAAATGGTTGTGCCTTATTTATCAGCTGCAAGACAGTTCATCAATGGTTCCTTTAAAATTCAGTCAGTGATGATTCTAGTCCTATGTGAAATACAACTCGGTCCGTCCAAATTGCTCCATTGTCATGTCTAATTCTGGTGTAAGTATTATGAGAACTGGCTTAGTATTAGTGTAGGTACATACTTTTTAATAAAATTTTTGCTTATATCAAATGTTTTTATTGGATTATTAACCCTTGTCATAAATCTTTATATTATTGTTGTACCAAATTTTAAGCTGCTAATTATTTAATTAATTATCCTTTTAGTTTTAAAGATCTGGGTGTAGCAAGGTTGAAAAAAATAAAACAAAAGTGTGTATGTAATCAATGTTTATTTTCACAATGTTTCGTAAAGCATAGACTGTAGATATCACGATTCAGTTACGCACACAAGTCAATCCATACCGAACGCTGTAAGATATAGTTACAAATTTCTATACAAAAGTAACGCTTATACTGTTTATGGCATAATAGCAGTTAGTGTAATCACATAGAAAAAAATTATATTAAACATTTTTATTTACACCTTAATATTTTTATTAGGTACATGAGTTTTAGTACGAAAATGGTATAAAAATTACATTTTCATAATAATATAATTACATACAACGTCACAGTAATACAAACGCGATCGTATTCTACATTTGAAAAAATATAACAATAGTAAGCCATAATGCTTTATATAAACAGTTATAAACAGCTCGAAGACTGTTATGTTTATTTCATATAAATGTATACGTAAATGGAAAAAGTTACGCTCCAGGCACTGTTGTGATATCCTTCATAAATGATAAACTATCGCACTAAAATTTTTTAACATCCACGTTAAAAATTTTATATAAAAGGTATTGCAAAGAAACTATCGAAAGGACTGCTACTCATGCTTATTATATTTGCTGGATGCCACAAATATGCAGAGCAAAACCTTTCACTGTGGGGCATTAGTTCCAAGATATATCATAGAGGACACTACTGTGATAAAGCACTTAAGTAATATAGGTATTTAAACAAAACGTAGTTCTCAACTAATCGAAATAAATCTTAGATAAATATAAATATGGCAAATATTTGGCTTTGTATATTTAATAGTTAACTTGTTAGAGACAGCTATATAAATGCGCAGTCGTGTTTATGAATTTTGATTACCACAGCATTTTAAATAGGTCTCATGATTTGTTTATACGCTTTTAAAAGAATTTTAGCAAAGAAAATATTAAAAACATAGGTCAGGGACATCATTATCATTAGAAAAATGCAAATGTACATAATATAATAAATAATAAACTAATTTTAAAGCTCATTCCCCATAGAGCTGTCGTGCGTGAGATTCGAGTCCATGCTAGCGTTGTCGGAGTCCTGGCTTTGGTTTCCGCTATAGTTAGCTGCTTCCTGCAGGCGCATCAGCATGTTCAACTGAAATAAAACATGCGATTTGTTAAAACTCTCCTCTGGAAATGTTTTTGTATAGCACTTACTTAGCCTTCTGTGAAAATATGTAGACGTCAATCATGTCATCTTATAGGTCAACGGTCATAAAAATGAAATAACTGAAAAAAGCAGTATATCCGTGCAATTTATTATTGTAAAACCTATGTGGAGATTTAGTACGAAATTACCTTAAGCCTACACTTCATAATATGACTACTTAATCCTAAGAATCCTAGATCTGCTACTATGTTAAGAGATATGAAAAATAACATTTACCAATGGGTCTTGATTTTGGGTGGTATTGGCGTCTTGGTTGGCCTCCTCAATACCAATATCATCCACTGTTATAGCGCGCAATGTCTGCAAAAATATAGATTTTTTTTCACTTACCCATAAAACATTACCGTTGTCATAAATTAAGCTGAAAGTGGAACCATTAAGGCTAATTAAATTCGAGAAAGACAAAAAAAATCATTAGCATATTTATTGAAATTCGTCAATTTTCAACAATTTTCTCCCCCTTTACAGCCTTGCTCCATGATTATTAAAAAAGTTGTCAACAATAAAAAGTGTCTGACATGCGAGTGGTTGGGCTCCCTCCAGGGGTAGGTGGACTTGACGTGGTGCAGCGGGTCGGCGGCGGCGTGCCGGCGGCGGCCGTACAGCGCCACGCCCTCGCGCACCGCCTCCGCCGCGTACGGCACGATGCTGTAGTTCCACACGTCCGCGAACCACGCCTGCGCACCGACGAACACTTACCAACACCTCTAAACACAAAATGACTACAGAGATGAAAATCACTAAAGAGCTGTGAGTAATTATCTATTTACTCGTTCTTGCTCATTTTTCATGATTACATGCTCAGATTGAATAGGCGCAATAGGTACCAAAATGTTTAACAGAGAAAATGTAATATGGATTGTGGTCGACATCTTAATGGCTGCACCGAAACTTAAAAGCGGCCATGCCGCCAGCGCTACCTCAAAATGACTGCGAGAGAAAGATCTCCAAGAGTATCGGTAGTGAGGTAGGTGTCGCGTAGTGCACCTGACTAGCTTCCAGGTCCATGGGGCAGGCGAGGAAGAGCCGCGGGCCGACGGTGACGTCGCTGGAGGAGTGCGCCTCGAGGAAGGCGTTGAGCGCCGCCCAGACGCCGGGCAGCCACTCGAGCACCGCCGCCAGCGCCGCCTCGCGCCGCCCCAGCCGCAGCTCCAGCGCGAACAGCTTGCGCCGCAGGTACCTGTCACGTTATACTCCGTTACTCATCTAAATAGGCAACACTTTATTTATTTCTTCGTTATTTTGTGTACATACATTACATACATACATTACATACATACATAACATCGATAATTTTGCCTTACTTGTAGTTCGTTTTTGTCAAAAATATCTGAGCTATTTTAAGTATCCCAAAAGTTTAGGGAATAATTTTCTACTTAGAAAGTTTTCACCAGCGTAACACAATCACAAATCATTATTACTGACAAAAATGTGTGTTACTTATTCGGCATGTCAACAAATTTAAGAGGTCGACTTAAAATTACCGAGCCAAAAATCCCTTTACGGGCTCCATGTGATTTGCTGTGAGAAGCCACCTGAAGTTGTGGTGCAGCTGAAGGTTCGTCGTATTACATGTCGCTTGAGACATCGTACCTGTAGACGATTTATAATATCAATCAAAACTAATCGAATGTTTTATAGTCTAATGAACGGTGTCAATCGTTAAAGCGGGTATCTTGTTAGATGGATTTTAATTTAAGAATCAAGACTTCATAATAAAATTAGGAAAAAATGTTAATTGCTTTCAAAGTATCTTTTGAGTATTTATAATATTATCGTGCCAGGTCTTCTAAGAGGTAGATAGAGAGCACCGAATGCCAAATATTTCTACCCTTATGGTTTTAAACCACTTTTTTTCAAAAGCAAACGGTTTTTAGTTAGCAAGTCCCCTATCGGTAGTGGGTGCTAGGTAGTGGGCGGTAGCTGACCGATGATGACGGGCATGGTGCGGTTGTCGGGCGGCAGCAGGCCGGCGAAGGCGTCGCCGAGCGCGGAGGCGTGGTGCAGGTTGTCGAGCACGAGCACGGAGGGCAGCGGCGGCTCCTCGCCGGCGGCGGCGGCGCACTGGTCGGCCGTGTGCGCCAGGTACGCGCGCAGCTCCGCGCACGACTTGCGCTGCACGCTGCCGCACACGCGCACGCACCGTTACACCGACACGCACGCACACGCACACACACACACACACACACACCGTGTGCCTACCCGTAGGTACTCGTGTGGTACGACCAAACATGTCATGCCTATAAAACTCGACCTATCGCTTAGTTAATCATTTGTCGCTAAATATTGTATGCTCCACGAACTATGTGATTATACGCTTCATCATCATCATCATCAGCCTACTCCCGTCCACTGCTGGACATAGGCCTCACCAATGGCACGCCACTGAGCTCGA
>DWME01004850.1:0-15720 GCA_018244795.1 Parelbella ahira ahira | reverse complement strand
TAGTCCATGGATTGCATCTTGACAGTATGAGCAGAGGTGCTTAGGTTTAGTCGAGAATTTTTTACACTTTTTAAGCAGCTCTTCCTGGGTAGAACTCATTGGCATTTAAATATGAATAAAGCCATATCAGGTACAGTAGTCGGGTATCATTTTACCACTCCTGTATACTAAGTGGTCTTCACAAAAAGCTAGTAGCTAATCTATTATTATACAAATAAACTAGTTAGGGCTAACTTGCTAACTGTCGTTTAGCGGTTACTGAAATTTATGGAATTGGAAAAAGATCATATTAGACATTGATACCAGAGACCTGTTTCTGCTATAGCTTAGATTATAAAGCATCTTTAAAATAATAGTGCTCGGAATATGTGTTAAGGGATTTATTTTCCTTGCGTGTAGTCACTACTAATATACAAAAATCAGTGATATTAGTTATTGGGGTGATATATAAGACGTTATTTAAAGGATGTAAGTATTAAAAGTTTATTTAAGTTCTCGAGTATGTGTACGCAATATTTGGAGGTAAGTTTTACGTCGTTGGTAATATTTTTGTGACAGTCCTTGGCAAGGTCATAATATCACCGGTCAAAGCATTGATCAGAATAAGGTTAGAGGTTTGGTAGCGTCGCTTGCAGCTTCAGAATACGTGTAGCGCCATCTATTTTTGCGAATTGGAAGTTCGCTATATGAACATATTGTTAGGTTAAGTTGTTTCATTTGTATGTAAATATTTTGTATACGTTCATAGGAAGTTAAAAAGGCTTTAAACTTATAATAATACACAGTGTAATTGAAATTGTAACCGTATTTAATTGAGATGTTTGTAATAATAAGCTTAACGAATATGGATGTGGTTCTGTGAATACATTTTATATTTTGAACGATGTTTTATTTTAATACAGCTATTATGTAGTATAATAGTGGAAATTTTCTAATAAAGCACAGATTCTTTGTAATTACATTGTTATTTATTCGCTTTCTCATTAATTATACCTAAAATTCGAAGTGTGCTCAAAAATTTGCATTACTTTCGATGTAATAAAAATCCATTTTGAAAAATATCATTTCATATAGAGTAGACACAGGTACTTCCCATATCTAGACACTAAGTAGTGGTTAGCTGCTTTGATTCTCGAAAATAACATTTTTAGTAGCAAATAGTCTATGCCTTGGTTTTCAATACCCAGTTGCATTCGAGTTATAAAGTAACGAAGACAATTTTAAAATAAGTTATTAGCGCCATCTGTTATCGACTAGCATTAATATAAATGACTGCTTCGTTGGTCGTGCGGTTGTAGGTTTTATTCTAATTCAGGACAAGTATCTTAGCATGTTTCACGTTTGGATGTCCAAATATATATACATATAAATATGATTTAAAAACACTGTGCTTGTGTTTTTTCTCTGTCTACTTATTATATATATATGTAAATATTACTCTGCCTAATTTGGTATCAAACGACTCTAAGTTGATAGACCCCAGACAATAAATTATATTACATGTCATTATATATTTTCAGAAGAAATTTCTACTAGCAGAGCCGCAAAAACAGAACGCTAAAAAATGAAAAAAAGAGATTGGCACCTACAGTAACGCGCGCGAGTTTTGTTTTAAATTTCGAATATAAATAACGAACGCGGCACTCCAGCGCCCAAGATTTTAAAACAGTTTTAGGTACTTACCTTATTGCAAACGTCACATTTGAATCTGGACTTCTTGTGATGATAGAAATCGCAGTGTTTTTGCCAGTACACCTTCGATGCGAACCTCTTGTTGCAGTCCTGACATTCATAACTGTGAGAAAAATTATTATCATCATCATTATTATTACGTCGTTACGCTCCGTCCATTATAGGGTAGGCAGAGAGTATCAAACTCCAAATATTTCCATCGTTACAGACATGACGTGCTTATTCCACATTTAAGTAAATTCGACTATTTTTTATTGGTCACATGGCTCAAGGCAGGCTAGTTAGAAAATTAAAGCGTGTATGTATAAATTACAAATGTATCTTCAAAGTAATAAATCAGAAATAGTGGATCGACTTTGGTGAATAATTAATTTGATTTTTAAAAAAATAATGATAATTAGTTTCGGCCAGTATAAATAACCTAACATAAATTTTCATCTCCGGCGCTCGTCAGTCTCTAGTCCGGTTAACGAAAAACAGGAAATAATAATAGTAATAAAAATATCTATATAATTATATACTTATACTTATATATTATTTATTATTTTATTATTATATGTATATGTTATTTATCAGCCGTCTAGTTACCACAACACAAGCTCTCTTGGGGCTTACTGTGGGAATGATTAGTTCCCACAACACAAAGTCTACCTATTTCAGGATCGTTAGTCGTGTGTTCAAATGTCCCACAATATATAATTTGTTTATACTCACACTCTCTCGGAATGGTTGGTGCTGTTTTTCAAATGGTTTCTATAGACGTGGATGTTTTTGTACTGCACTTTGCACACGCCGCAGAAGGAGAGCTTCTGAGCCAGCGTGGCGTTGTGGGTCGATATGTGAGATTCCAACCTTGATTTAGTTTTAAACGTCCTCGAACATATGTCACATATGAAGCTTCTGTTCGATGTGTGAATGCGTCTGTAGGGAGAATGGAGTTAGGATAATTCATGTCATATTAGAAAATGACAGTTTCATATAGGATTTGAAATTGGAACGATACAGTATTTTAAAATTGGAATAGTATTTTAAATTCATACTGTAAAGTAATTTAAAATTGTAATAGTATTTGAATTTCAAACAATAAAATAATTAAAAACTGAAATGCTATTCGATATTTGAACAATAGAGAGTATGAAATTTAAATGGTAGAATTATTTTTAATTTGTTATTAGATTAGGGCGCCTAAATCATCTTAAAGATTTCTTTTGTAGAGTATAACAGTAATCAAAGCTATAACAGAAGTCGTTATGGGTAGTGAAACTAACTGATTTTAGCTTTAACCAATTAAAGTTTGAGAGCTTACGATTTGTGTGTCCTTAGAGTGTGCTTCCCTTTAAATTTTTCCCCACATTCATTGCAAAATAATGTGTGTTTAGTCTTTAAATGATCAGCTAAGTCCTCTGGAGTACTGGAACAACAAAAATGACTTTCTTATTTTAATCAACAGAATAGTGAGATAGGAATGCAACCCAATACTAACAAAACAAACACCTTTTTTGGATATATCACCAATATACATTTCTTCAGAATTAAGAACCTCAGACAGATTCCAAATTGGCCTAATACATAATTAAATTTTTCATAGAAATAGATATCTGTATCCAATCATAAACACACTTCCATTTCTGATCAAGCACAAATGTACTTTAAGAAAAAAAAAAATTGTTTCAGTAGAAGTTTCTATCAATTATCACTAGTGTTTTATAACTTTTTTTAAATATTTGTTTAGTTTACATACTTAAAGAGTACTTACACAGCAATATATGCACACTGGTCACAATGAATCTTCCCAGACTCATCGCTGCCATGCTTAGTGACACAGTGGCCCACAGCTGACCCATACTGCAGAGTCTCATATTTGCAGAATTGGCACCGGTAGCACATGTAATGTTGCTGTCTGTGCCTCTCCATAGCTTTCGGGCTGGTGAAACGTGTTGAACAAACTTGACATATGTATGAACCTATTGACTAGAAAATATAACATAACATGTCATTACTTACATATCTTCACGCCTAGTCCCTGAGGGAGTCGGCAGGCAGTACAGAGCCCCAAATATATCCCTGCATATTTAAATATCCTTGCATACATACTGTGTTTCTTCCACATTCATCAATCTCATACCATACAGTTATCATAGCATCAAGCAGGGTCTCTTATGGTATACACAGAGGACAGAGTGCTATGTATCTACAGTCTTACAGACCTGACATGATTTTTATTATTATTCTCTGTATAAGATAACAGGCACATGAAACATAATAGCAGATAATAAAATCTTATTTGTTCTAAGGACAATTGATCAGGTGTAGTGCAGTTCAAAGATATCAAATGGTCAAGGACTCCATAAACAACTGTATCCAAACTTGAATTCATGACTGTAGTAGCCCTTAGGTCACAAACATATTGCCAGTCTCGACTAACACACTTAGCCTTGTTTAACATTATAAGTTTATAAGTTATACTTTTCAAATCAAAATACTATCATAGAAAGTCTGTGGTGATGGAGGGAATTTTTTTAAATAGTTATAGTTGAGATGACAGATGAAAATGTATTGGTGAATGGTTACCATCAATTTAGTTATATATGACAGGAGAGAAAGACATGTCTCATGTGAATTTCCTTCAAGGAGCACATAATCTCCCTTCCTTCCTTCCTGAACATGAGAACTTCATCATACATCCTCACCTCATCATGCTTCTTCTTCATGTGCAAATCATATGTCTCTTTTTTGGTGAAGCCGAGCACACATGAATCACATTTATACGGTATCTTCTTGAAATTCGGCTGATTCCTCTTCTCTTCCCTGTTTCTTATCATCTCCTCTTCTGTGAACTGTATCGTTGTAAATTTATCTCTGAATCTATATTCGTCAATGTCTTTTTTAAACTTTTTTGATACTGATTTAAACTGAAATTGATATTATGATGTAACATGTGAGTTGCTTTATAGATCATTGGAATTATAATCAATAACCTTCAGGGGAGTATGGTCTATTACATGACAAATGGGATGGAAGAAGTGACAAGTGGGAGTAGTACATTCCTCTGCTTACTCCTTTCAACAAATACACCCAAGATAAGGCTGTCTATAAACATGTCAATAAATACTAATAGTAGAGACCGAGCGAAAGTTGGGTTTCGGTTTCGGTCAGCTTTGGCCAAAAAACCAAGTTCCGCCTTAGTTTCAATCCAATCTTTCTTCCGCCAATCTTTCGGCCAAGTTAAAATATATTTTTAATATATTTTATATAATAAAAAATATTAAATATATTTATTACGTACTTTATCGATTCTTTTTTTATTTCATTTCACTGTCTGCGTAAATAAATAATGCAAATAAATGTGTAAAAAATTTTTGTGATCGTAAAGCACATTCTACCTATGCTTCGCATTATGAGTCGTCCAAAATTTAAAACACACTAGATTTCAGTGTGCAATAGACATTTTAAATATGTCTAAGTAAGTTTCGGTTTCGGCCGAAACTGAGAGCCAGGCCAAAAGTTAGGTTTCGATTGTGGTTTCGGCTGAAAACCCTGTTTCGGTCGGACAATAACTAATTGTAATAATCTGATATTTCTACCTTTCTCTTAACGTTCCTTAAAACGTATAGTCTTTTGTTATTCCCAACTACATCCTGCTTTCTGTTATATCTATCTTTTTTTAGTTGATCATTATTCATCTTTTGCCCATAATCATCTTTATCACCGAGCTTAACATCATCAGAAGAATTTGCTATGGAATCTTGCTGTTTGTATTCCAAATAATTTGTATCAGCGTCTGGTATTTTTTGTTCGACTTTAAGGGTTATTTCATTTTTCAGCGCTAAGTCTATATGGACAAGTGGATCTGTGTCATATTGGTATTGGTAGTCAAAACTGTATTTGGAATATTCTGATAGGCTGCCTAAGTATTTTATCTGGAAAAGACATATTTAAACATTATTATAGCAATGGGCAGGCCACATCGCTCGAGTGAACGAAAATCGCTGGGAAAGAAAGGACATCAAGTGGCACCCACATCTTGTTAAAAGGAGAGTAGGTCGCACTCATACCTGATGGTCTGATGACCTGAAGCAGCCAGCGGGAACCTGCTGGATTCAGAAGACGTGGGATTGGAAGGAGTGGCAATGATTAGGGAACACCTATGTACAGCAGTTAACGTTTCAGCTGATGATTATGAAAATAGCTAATATAATAACTGAGCATGTAATTTACTGTGATCAGTAAAATATATATAAAATTTTCTCGGAAGCTTGTAAGGTCTGTTAATTCACACATGGTAAGGGTGGCAGATTATGACCATAACCCTTTCATACTGAGAAGAGGTCTATCTCAAATGCACAATGATAACTGTTGAAAAATATTTTTTTAAATATTTATATATTTACCAATATTAAAAGTTTTAGTTTTATATGATGTGGCTTTAGATGTTTTTATGTTTCTTTAAGGTTGAGTCAACTATGTCTTGCCATCCTTCACCCTTGTAATTCCACGAGGTAACTCAAGCCCAACAGTGGAATGACATAAGGTTTAATGATGATTTTAATGGTCTATAGATATAATTTGATATTTGTTGATGACACCCACAAGTGAGCTGTCATGTGGTAGTAACTATATTTACAATCTAAAAGTTATTCTCATAATGCTAAGAAATCATTTTCTTAAGTTGTTAGAGAAACAGAGGTGTATAACTGGATGGATTTGAACTGCAGACCTATGGAGTGGAAGATTGATATATAAACCACTATGCCATTACTACTTTTTATGAACTTATTCACAAAATGATAGCTAGTTCTACTTATTAATTGACTATAATTATAATGATAAAGGTCTATTGTTGCATGCACATCACATGAATTATTGGATCGATTCTGATCAACTGTTTTTAGTTTTACTTCTTAGACAATTGGTCCTTATCTTAAAAAATATGTTACGATATCTCATTTAGTGTCAAGTTATTAAAGTTTTAAGAAACTACAGTTTTAGCGACTTTATATTAATATTTTTTCCTTGAATATCTTTATAATTTCTTCTCTGTATATAATTATATCGTTAATGTAACTATCTACACAGAGGAAGTCCCGGATATAAGTTAATAGCCAAATATTTACCTCAGTGTTATGATACAACACATTTTGCGCTTGTAATATTTGATTTTTAAATTTACGAATCTTCATTATTATTTGTCGGCACTCCCAACAAATACCACCTATTAAATTAATAAGCTGAAAGATAAGCTCTTAATTAGTCATGGCAGCTTTTAATATAATTTACAAAAATATTAATAAAAAGTAAATGATAAGTTCTAACCTGCAAGAAATGCAATTCCTTTAAAATTGGCTGAAGTTTACTCATAGAATAAAGCGTACGATCAGTACTTAGACATGTTTGGCAAATATCAACACCCCACATACTCATTTTCATTTAAACACAACGATGTTTCCACCTCACATACTATTTTATGTACGTATTCTTTTACTCTTGGTTGTGTTTATGTCGTCATATTTATTTTGGTTGCATCTAATGACTTTATTAATTTTAAGTTCCAATACAAGCGAAGCATACAGCCATCATTACGTTAAGCTAAGAAACTTATATTTTAATTTTACTTTTAAGGAACCTGTCTTTTGAATTTTAAATAGTAAAACCGTAACGTATCTTAGTAACAAATATTACAAATCTGAGATAATCTCAATATCAAATACGTTGTCTAAGCCCTCTATGAAAATTAAATAGTTAGGCTGTATTATCAAATTATGTTGGCCTACACCCATTTAACTGTGTGAAAAACTAAATGTCAAATTAGGGTTGTCCATTTAGAAAATACATCGATGTTTTATTCGGTACAATACATAAATCGAAGTTTTACATCGATATTTCCCGATACATTGCAAACATCGATGGTTTTTCAAAATCGAGGACTTTTTTATTATTGCATCATAAAGCTGTAGTCACTCCACGACAATCCACATCATCATCATCGTCATCATCAGCCTATCTCAGTCCACTGCTGGACATAGGCCTCCCCCAATAAGCGCCATCGCGCCCTATCTTCGGCCAAAACTCAACAGTAGCATCGTGAGTTGCGAGTTCTTTAGGAGGGTTGACTTGTAATCAACTTTTAACGTTAAGTTGGCTTGTAACCCCTGTTGTTATTTCTACAAAGTTAAAAATAACTTGTTTTAATTGATAGTACTTTGTACGTCATTATCATCATCACCACATCAGCCTTTACCGTTCCACTCCAGGTCTTTTTCAAGATGTGTCACATAACTGCAGTACAGGTGTAATATTAGTGTTAGGAATCACTCATTCATGTTGCCATGAACTTTTAAGATTTTCTTTTTTGGAAGCGCCTAATTGGTTCTTTTTCCCTTTGTTGTTTCGCTTTGTTGTAAAGTAATGAGTTTGTTGATATTAATACTATTTTTATAGCGTTTGTATGTATGAACTATGCAATAGCAATTATATAATTTTTCTATACACAAATACTTTAATTTCATAGTAAATTTTCCTTTCAGATGTTTTACTAACATTCATTGTTGTTGCTTTGTGACCTCACTGTATACTTGTGGTAAAGGTAACTTCACGCCTGTCATCTCCTACGAGGTAGGCAGAGGGGTTTAGTTCACACTCTCTGGTTCTCCAGTTATGTTTACGCACCACAATGTAACAGGAGGTGAGCCTATCGCCACATAGCAGGCACATATCCAGACACCGAGTCACTATTAGAAAATCTAATTTAGAAAACTTCAATCTCAGTTATAAAATAATGCCTAGTTTGAACCCAGATCCTCTCGATCAGCAGTCACGCAATGCAACCATTCGACTAACGAGACAGTCAACTTATAATAGTTATGAAATTGATGATTTGATGATCATTTTGGCACAAAATTCACCAGTGAGTGATACAGATATTATGGTGTTTGGACCTGGGATAGCGAGAATTCTAGTGATTACACTATATCGCTGACATTTCTTTATTTGATATACTTGTATTTTTTTCTATTATTTTCCTTCATAAAACGTAGACAACTTGATTGTACTAAATATTTTAATTATATCGTACAGTTAGGTTGCGCTAACAGAGTGTATGTTTGTTCGCGCTGTTCTCGGAAACTATTGGTCAGATAATTTTTTATTGGCTTTATCAGCTTTTGATTATAAATAAAATATTTTACAGGCGTTGGTGAGCGGTTTGTGCAAAAATTAATTCTAGAAAAAGAACAAGCTGATGCATCTGGCACAAAGATTTCTACTCCAGGGAAAAAGAGGGAAAGAAAGACGGGAAAGGTCGAAATCGATGATTTTGATATTGGTGTCATAAGAAGAAAAATCCACGCATTCTACACAGATCATGTCAAAAAAATTGAAAAAGAGTACTTGAAAAAAGATTCTATTTAGATAAACCGTTCATCATAACTTTAAGGAGTGATAGTGAAAGTGAAAGCACCGATTCTGATGAAGAAACAACTGAGTTTGATACTCCAAATATAGTAATTGGTGGTGTAGATCCTTTAAATTGGACTAATGATAATTTACATTATCATAATTATCACATTAAAATATAATAATGTACTACTACATGCGTTTTATTACTACATCTTTTTATTGTATGTTATTTTTTTAAGCATTAAAATAATTATATTGATTAGGTGATGTGCTTAATTTTAATCAGTCCTTGCATCGTATCTATTTTTACTCTGAAAATAGGAATATTTGATATTCTGGCAACACGATAAGACAACAGCGCCGCTTTATCCGGGTCAGATAAGTTTGTACTAGTATTGAATAAAGTGATCTGGGAGTAGATTGGATTGTTGCAAAATATGAAGTAATAATAACATTGAATAAAAAAGCATAAAAATGTTCTGTGAGAATAATGAGGTGGACGAAATTAATATTATTTACACGCCGGATAATATGTGCTTTACTTGTTTATGTCAAGACCAATCATTTTATTCATTTGATGAATATCGTGAAATTGTTAGAAGATTATTGGGGTTTAATGAAATCGTAAGTACGATGATTTTATGTTGTTTATTTTATGCCTACTTTGTTGTGCACGTTGCTGGATTCTGTCCAAACGAGTGGTAAAATTTACTGTTAAACTGTTTATGTATAATACCTATATAGACAGAAATGCTCGTGTAAACTTAATAAAAATAAATAATAATTAAGCCACTTGTCATTCCCCTGTTGGAATATGGGTCTCCTTTCATATTGACAGTGTTAAGGCCGTGGTAAACTTAAGTCTAGGTATAAATATTGCTGATGATACTTGCATCTTTAGTTTTACTGGCAGCTTACAGAATGCAGTAGCCAAAAATACAAAGGTACGATCATTATGATCATCAATCTATCTTAATCCAGTGACGAACATAGGCATATTCGTCCATGAGTTTCAAATCGGGCACGAAGTTGAGGATCACGAACGCTGCTGCTCGCCGGCGGCCTGGGCATTCAGTTGTCCCAAGTCCTATCAGATACAGTAACCAACCAAGTTCTTTGCATAATTAATAGCGATCAGAATTTTGCGTGTTTACAAAACAAGTGCGAATATTTACGAAATTTGCCTTTAATTGTACTAAATGCGATTTTTTTGTGTTTTAATACGTTTCTGTGTAATTTCTATTATGTAAATTATTAAAAATGGAAAGGTGAAAAGATGTGGCACAAACAAAACATTTGCACTTAGTATTCCCCTAATGCCGAGGCTGTGCCTAAATAATAAAATGATTTTTAATGATATGATGACATAATACCACAGCTTGAAACAATGATTGCATATAATCATTTTCAATGACATGAGTAACAATAAAATACTCCTATACTAACTTTGCGAAATCAACTTTTAAATCCTCTTTTGTTCAGTGAATAGTGTGGATGCTGAGAGATATTTTATTATATGCAACATTATTATAAATGACTGGAGACATTGGCTGCATGAAGTAAATGTAGAGAGTTACAGACGAGTCTATGTGAGATGACGGAACAAGCAGTCTTCATGTGTATTTATAAAAATTGCATTTTGCTTTCCCTGGTTGTGTGTGTATGCTGGTGTCCATGTATGCTTGCATGTGGGCCTTGTGTAAAGACAACTCAAGGTATTCTGTTGTATGTGTGTGAAACTTGAAAGTTTATTCATGAATATGTGATTACACTTCTATATAGCCTAAAAAGTCCAAAAGGATAGTAGTATTTGGTACTTGTTACACTTGCTATACCCAGCAATGTACCCCCTGTGATGATGTATCGTTAATAACAGTTTTTTTATTTGTAAATGTTCAGATTAAGGAGGAAGTCAAAGTGTGTTTGGAATGCCGGTCCATGCTGAAAAGTATAAAATCTTTTGCATCCAAAGTGACTGTGGCACAGAATTATTTAAGAGCCAGATGTAGAAGTGTAAGTATACTTTATTTATTTCATCACCATTCTTTGATGTAGTAATGTTTGTTTACATAGCAATTGTTCTGGTTGCTTGACTGCAATTGTTGCAAGTATGACTACCAGTTAAGAGGTCATGGGTTCAAATCCTGTGTCAAGCATTACTGGATTTTTCTAACTTAGGTTTTTTAATTGAAATTTCTAGACAGGGTTCGGAGTCCGGATTTGTGCTCGGAGTATGGCAATAGGCTCTCTACCTATTTGGAACATAAACATAGCTGGTGAAACAAAGAAGTGTAATGCACATCTCTGCCTACCCCTTTGGGGATTACAGGCATTATGTGACCCTTTTTTTATTTTGGTCAAACTGAATCTTGGATAAATTGTTATACCACCTTCCAAACACATAGTTGTTGCTAAGTACTATGTTGCTATGTGAGATAGGTTTCTGAAGCGCTTGAACATTAAAATTTTCAGATCAATCTGAAGACCTCATCCAATTTGCTAGACCCTTCAATAAGAGTTGATGTAATAACAGCTGAAGATATCTCTAACATTGATAAAATCAATTCACATGAATCGAGCATAGGTGACACAGTTTTAAATGATAACCTTTCGAATGATTTTGATGATATTGATAGCTTAAATGATAATGAGAATGCTACAAATACACCAAGTGATAGTGAAATGAAAACTTTCAATGATATAAAGGATAAAGTGGATGTTGAATTTAATTTGTTTGATAAAATAAACAATGGTGTAAATGAAAAGAAAGTTCTGGATGGTTTTATGATTAACAATGCAAATTATAACTTAAATGTTTCGACATTTGACGTTAAAGTGCATACTGATGATAAAGTTAAAGCTAGAAAAAGGAAAAACGTGAACAGGAAAGACTTGAAAGATCACTTTCGAACTGTCAGTGTGAAGTCAGACGAAGTGAAACTTTTTAAAGTTAAAGTCAAAATTAAAGCTCATAAACTGGAGTCTGTGAGAGAAAAGGAGAGATTGAGTGAGTATTTCATAAATCAGCCATATAAATGCAATGATTGTATTTCTGGATTTAGAAGTTTGAAAAATCTATATGAACACAACATGAGATATCATGATGAGGTACGTTTTTCAATTAATTCATTATTTTTATAATTCAATTCCATCACTGGTGAAAAGTGACAAGTTGGAGTATTACACTCCTCTGTCTACACTTTCAGGGAAATATAGATGTGATGTTACAGTCAGTATTGCTTAAAATTCAACTGAATTTAGTAATGTTTATGTGAGTAGATAAAATGTATTTATAAGAGTGTACATTTATATGTATGTAGTTTATCAGCTACCTGGTGACCATGATACAAACTCTCGATGCTTGCTTGGGGACCAGATGCCAGTATATGGAGATTTCACAAAATGTAATTGTCACCTAATTAACATTTCAAAGGATCCGCCTATTTTGGGATTAGATGATTGTGTGCTGATATATCCCAAAACATTTATTACTGTTACAGGACGAAAGTTTCTCTGTCTGATCGCTAGATGGCGTTGTTAATTTTATAAAACGATTGCCAAATAAGATTTTTTCTGTTCCACAGTCGTCCGGCATTTTCACCTGTGATATATGCGACGTACGTTTCAACAACAAAATGAGCCTCGAAAGTCACATCCTGAATCATTACTACGCACACAAATGTATCCTGTGCCAGTTCAAATCATTCTCGAAGCAAACGATCAAGTGGCACGTGAAGATGCACAAGAGAGCGATGCAGTGCGTTCATTGCGACATGTACTTTTCGTGAGTACCCATTTCATGAAATTTGAATTTAGAACGTACTAGTCAGCGCGAGAAATTAATGGTTTTTTCTAATTGTTAATGCTGTTGACCCTAATGGCCTCTACAGCTTCATCGAGTTTAGTGGCGAACCCAAATGGCTCCGGCTAGCTTTACGGAATGAATATATTCGTCTTGTATCCGTACTTAAAGTCACACAAGTACTTTTAGTCGCACACACACTCGCCCACGCTGACACTCACACAGACCAGTCGCGTTTTAATATGCTGAATGTCTGGTGTCATTTGTTACTCCATCTTTTTTGACATAAAAATCGTTTTATTTAGTCTTAGTACCCTGCATACACGATTAGCTTAAATTTTCACTGTCACTCAAATTAAAACTCAATTTCAAATTTGAAACAGATTTATGATCCACCCCTTATAATTTTTCAATTGCAAGGGACTTTCCTTGTGAGCCAAAAATACTTCTAGAAACTTTTTTTAAAACTTACACCAATATTAATAATATAATTATTTATATAATATTGTTGCAGTAACGTCAGTATGTTCTACAAGCATTTTAGAGCGAACCATTCTGTGTTTATTTGTGACCACTGTGGCAAGAAGTGTCGAACTAAATACACTCTTGAAAAGCATATGAGGTATGATGTATGTATAGTTGATTATATATATATATACATACAGTAGATATTTGGATTTTTAATAAATAATTGTATTTACGTATTAATAACGCCGCGATGCCGCAATAACGATGCCGCCTGTTCGTGGATACAGATACGTCGTAAGACAGAGCACGCAGGCTTTAGAAAACCTTACTCACCCTTGATGCTTTGAAGAATTCTAAGTTATATATTTCTAGAACACATACATGATTAAACATTCATATCCAATTTCAGGCACCACTTCGAACCGACCGTGTGCCAGATATGCAACAGGGAGTACAAGTCCCGCAACTCACTGCGGAACCATATCGACCTGAAGCACAAGGAGACGATCAGCGAGTTGTCGTACTGTGTGCAATGCGACAAGCAGTTCGCCAACGTGGCTCTGTACAGGCGGCACGTGCTGTGCAGCGCCGCGCACGCGTCCGAGCGGGACAGCGGCAGGTGAGCGGGCGGGTTAGAGATAGATCGTGCCATTGACATTCTGATACCTATGTAAGTACAGCTATGGTCGGTTAATTGGCGGCAGGTGAGCGAGCGGGATATCGATCTGCCGTGCCAAAGGTATTCTCATAACTCTGTATTAAAGGTCGGTTCGTTGTAATATCGGTGTAATCATGTCTGATAAACTACATATTATATACTTATGTAGATCTGTTTATAGCACCTAGCAACAAAAAATAATTATCATCGCATGAATATTCGTCCTGCATGAGAAATGCATCCATGACAATAGACCAACAGGCCAGCCTCCGTTAAAGCTACGCCACAGTTTCATAATGGAGGATAGGAGATGCAAATCAATGGTCTACCCTTTTTGAAACTACTAAACCATTCTATAGATCTTCATTCATCTTCATGCTCACAGTAGGACTACTGTAAGGAGTCTGTTCTATTCTGTTCTGACCTTTTTGATATTTCACTGGTGTTGGAACATGGATCTCCTCTCATAATGAGAGGGTTAAGGCCATGGTTTGCCACGCTGGCCAAGTGGGGGTTGCTATGGAGAATCTTTACTTAGGTCTTGATGTTTATTTTTGCAGGAACAGGAAACAAGTACACTGCCCACTGTGCGACAATGTGTATTCCCGGAAGACATTCATGATGAATCACTACCTGCATGTCCATATGAACCAATCGAAGCACTACTGTGTAGATTGTGATAAGGTGAGTGCTTCCTGAGTGACCTTGAAATAGACCTGCAGAAGAGTTGAGTAGATTTTAATTGTATTTAAAATCAAATTAGTACATTTTGGTGGTGTATATTTACATTGACCTGTTTTATAGCAAGATACTACTTGGGTGCTTGCTATTAATAATTATTGTTATTATTATATCATCACACCAGATCACTTATGGGTTTATAATAGCTCAAATCGAGTGGTCCCGAAACCAGAAGACCCCGATTCGAGTCCAGATGTCTCTAGTTCTATTATTTTTCACTTTGTTTTGAGTTTCTGCTTTTGTGAGAAAAGCTATTATTGAGAACCCTTTATCAATGTATCTAATTCGTTTTTAAAAAAAATCAAATAAAATACCGAGGTAAGCTCGGTCATCCTAGGTACTTTAATTTAATTGTGTGCCTTTTGGTCCAGTGGTCGCCAGTGTGACTGCTGAGTTTCTGGCTTTGAATCCCGGGTACTACTGGATTTTCAGACTTAAATTTTCTAGTAGAATTTTCTAGTAGTGGCTCAATGTCTGCATCTATCTTTGATGTTTGGCAATAGGTTCGCCTCCTATTCATGGTGATACATAAACGTAATTGGTGACACACAGGTGTTGCCTCACCTCCTCTGCCTAACCCTTCGAGGATTACATTACAGGCGTAATGTCACATTAAATTAACTATACCTTCACAGCATTTCCTTAACCGGACCAGGTATGTGGAGCACAGGAAGTACCAGCACGAAGGAGAGACCAAAGTAAAGGACAAAATGTGCAACATCTGTGGGAAAGGATTCTCTGTGAGTTTTTATCGAATGCGTGTTAATAAGATTAGACTGCCACGTTTGTCGAGCGGTTGCAAACGCGACTGCCAACCACTGCTGGAAATAGGTCTCTGCAATAGCACATCACTGATACATACACCACTAATCTACTTATATATATCAAAAATTCAAAAATTCAAATGTCATTTATTCAAAATTGGTTCAATAGAACACTTTTTGCACGTCAAAATGAAACTACC
>DWME01004849.1:0-15721 GCA_018244795.1 Parelbella ahira ahira | reverse complement strand
ATACTATTACATAACTGCACTAGAGACAGCCTAGTAGAGTATATTCAGTCCCAGGCCTCCTTGTCATTTAGATAGTCCTTGGTTTCATAATAAGCCTAACGGCACAGGACTTGCTTAACTTTTTTTTTTTATATCTTTGTAGAGGCAGGGACTGAATATTGTTAATTAATTATCTTTGTGTTTCGATTACTACATATATCGACTCGCTATTTGATGTTGAACCAGAAAAAGTCAGTTCGCTGTACACCTGAAAAATATTGGTCATGTGATATTGAGGAAACACAAATGGACAAACCACAAGATTCTAACTTGGGCGTCATGTTACTAAAGAACATTAGCGTCGACACACGTCGGGAATTAAACTTAACAAATAATGAATAACACAAGATTACCTTTTTACATCTTTTTGCCGATGTAGGTGTATTATCGTATACCTACAACAATAGTTAAACGTTCCACTGGAAGCGGTAGCGTCTAGTAAATATTTACTTAAAAAGCATTATTATACCAATCTGTTTTTTATCATAGCGCAGGCGAAATACAGAAGTACATGTCACAATCACATCCGTAGTGAAACGAATAAACTCGAGCCTCTACGGAAACTGTGGTCGAGGCGACACCGGAAGTCGCTCTTTGACGTGCGGCATATGAACGCGTGTGTAATATGATGAAGGGCGAGCCGGATGTATAGGAATTCGTCTTTCGTTTCTCATGTCTTTGCATGTCAGTGGCTGTATAGCCGGTAGGGGTAGCTTAAAGTATATTTACAGTGAATACAAGGTTCAGCAGAATTAAAAAAAAATGTAACGGTATTAATATTAATCATGTAATCAATTTAATCATCATCAATTTATATATCTACGGATGATTGATAAAGATATTATTGGTAACTATTAAACGAATTTTAACGTTTTTCCACACACGTAATTTTTTCGAAGTGTAGATGTACAACTGTAGATGGACAACTGTAAGTATTTATTTTTTATTACTACTACAAAAGACTACCAAAATCGTTGAATAAGACATGTAAAGGATATGAAAAAAGGAGAATAGAACGGTATAAGACGAATCAAAAGTTAGTCACTTAGTAATATATGTAGGTATATCAGTTTTTCTTCAGATAATAGGTACAGAAAATTATAACAAAACATACAAACTCTCAAAAATGAAACGGAAGTGAAGAAGAATATGATGCGTTTTACACTTATACATATTTCTGAAAACTGAACAGGCCTTTCGACATTGTTTTCCGAATTAGTAAAGTGAAGTGATAATGGGGAGATCATAGAGACAGATAAATTAACAGATTTCAGAGCTAAAAGATTCGCGTGAAGCGACCGCGCACCGGGCGCCGCAGGGTTACAGACTATAATGTAATACAATTATAATTATTAGTGGCCCGGTAGCGATCGATATTCGATCGTAAATGATAAAAAAATCAGTTTGAGCGTTGTCTAGGTTCTAATGTCAAAGACTACGTTTATATAAATCTTTCCTCTGTGCTACTTATTGACAGCATCTGACTCACGTTTGACATTGACAATGGGAACGTTAATATGTAAATGGTTCATTTAATATTTAATTTAGGGTATTTGTAATGCGTATTACACAAACATTTTAACATTCTGCACTCCTTCTCTATATAAACTATAAGTGTGCCAAATTACATACTCCTGAGTCCGCGCAATTTTCATAAAAAGGGGTAAAAAGTTTTGGCTTCACGTATTAATATAAAGAAGATAGCGGCTGACGAAACATGACAAGGATAGTATTACTCATCAAAATAATTGAAGATATAATAAAGCAACATTCATAATTTAATAATTTAGCTACTGGACATAGCAAACAAATAATTCAACCTGGTCAGTAGACACGAGACTTAGAGCAGCTTTAACGGAAAATTATTATTGCGTCATTTCTAAAATCGTTATATCATCGCCCTAGTATCACAATATATTTAAAAAGTATATTTTACACTCTAAATAGTTGAATTGTTATATTTTTAAACCAATAAATGAACAAAGTCCCAACATATTACTCACAGTTCAAAAAACAATTCATCCATGTTCTGGCATTTAGCATGTTTGTATGTTGTAAGAGGACAAGCTTATAAAATGGTTTGCTTTATAACAATGACTAATAGCAGATGTGATTCAGGGTTTAATTGACAACCATATATGTTTCAGTACACCAACTATACCATATACCTCTTTAAAGTTGCCACAGGTTTTTAACTTGATGACCTTCAAGATTTTAGACTTATACTGTATGCTGGCTACGGCCTATCTTGAAACACAAGCCAAAAAATAAAATTTCAAATCTGGCAACCCTACACTTCTATCAGATTTATGGTTTCAAGCATTATTGGTATTTATATCTTATTTTAAATTAAGCTTAAATTGGAGATTTAGTAAAAAACAGAATTTTTCATACAAATTGTATGTAATGAAATCTCTCCTAATAAAAATGTTAAAATATAACCTGATATGTATATTTGTAATGTAGTTAGATATTCAACATTCAGAAGAATGTTTGAAAAACAAATAAAAATAAATTGTACTATCATATCACACAATTTACATAGACAATCTTTTTATTAACTAATTTAAATTTTCCTTAAGATTAATAATTATTGTTATGATAAAAGGCTTAATAGATAAGTGAAGATTATTTTTCATCACAGTAGTACATTATTTAAAATGAGAATTAAAAGCAGATAGATATGTATGTTTATATTTTATTTGGGTCATTGTCATTCTTAGTCTCGTTATGTAAAGTGGTTATATCATAACTGAAATGACTAGAAATCTATACATTAATTAATAAATATGATACATCCATTTAAAGTTAAATTTAGTTATGTTTTATACTGAAACTTGTTATAGCTTATTTTCTTAAGAACAATTCTTCCAGAAATAATTAAATTCAATAATTTGTTAACATATTTAATTGTATTAATGAATAATTGACAGCTTAATTCACTTTATACTAATCTCTCAAAAAAATTTTATTGCCTGTTTTATTTTAGTCAAATGTTTGACAAGCAAAACAACAGTATTTCTGCTCTCAGCAAGAATAGCTTAAGCAGATGGCAACGTTAAAGTCACCTCTGAAATATAATATAGTACTCATATAGTGTCTCAGTGTTAACTATTAGAATGAAATATGCCTAACATATGTATATGTATGTAAAACAATATAATATGGTCTTAAGGGTTTACTAAACAAAAGCTGTGTTAAAATATCTTAACCCAGTAAAAGTGATATATAACAAAATATTAATATAGGTATGACACCAGATAGATGAAGTAATGGTAGTGATTTTAGTACTATTTATGAAATTCATAAATATATTGATTATTAAATTTAAATAAATAAAAGTCACAAAGGCATTAATTTTTCAATAAAACATAATTATCTCACCTGGGGGGCTGTCTGTCAGGATGGTGATACCGGTGGGGTCAACATGTGGGGGAAATGCCTCATACAGGTCAGGCTCTTCTTCGAGCACTGCAGACAACATCGCGGAGGGCATCCCGGCTCAGCCGACACACACACACACACTATGACTAGATACTACACTACACTGCACACTGAGCCACCAGTCTCACCCAGAACTCACACCCGTGAGCTCCTCTGAGCCATCCCTGTCTAACTCCTACGCCACTCCTCGCCTAAGTCAAATCCTGCTGCACCATTTTTAAATCTGCAAAGGACAACAATCACTGTAACGGTGCCGTAAGCTGAACGCGGGTTCGCTGTGCCGCTAAGCAGTTATCACCAATGGAGTTCCCCAATCGCGGCTTTTACAGACATTAATTATCTAACTTTATATAATTAAAACATTGTACGCATCAGCTGATTGAGCCCGCTGCCAGGAGGGGCTCGATATTTTATAGCTATTTTAAGACCACACGGCAGCTGATCGGGCGTACTTCAATGTCAGACGTGCTTACGCGGACGTGGTACGATGGTTTTGCGAGACGTTAACTATACAAATCTCTGCTACCAGATCCATACTCACCGAAATCCTGACGATAAATGATGCGGAGCAATATATGCGACTCCGTATTTACCGCTTTGGAGTCCCAGCGGCGACTAACCCGAGCGGCTAGTTCCCGGACCAACGCAATCACGGACGGGATAATAATGTTGAGTGGGAGCCGACGCTTGAGCCTCACTTAAACGATCCACACAATATATCACAGAGATATATCGGCAACTGACCATCCACACGGATACATTGTGAGATCAATTCACTGATATGCGGGATGATTTGCAACCCCTGGTTCGTCTAATCGAATTATTAAACGATGTATCCGGTGAAAGTCGTACATAGGTTTTATTAGGTTCGTTTATTTGTAGTGATTGTGTTAACACAGGGTCGATGTTCGTTTTAATTGAAAATTCTAGCTCGGTGAAGGAACCGCACGTCGCTCGCTATAACTGCGATTTACATGAACACGAATATTTCAATATCGTTCTGTCGTCTATATATCTATAGATACATTATACGTTACGTCGACTACTTTCGTCGTCCAATAAAGAGCATAGATTAAATAGACTGAAGTGATTCAAAATTCAGATTTATTGAAAATTATGTAATGTTAAAAAATTAATAGGAGTTTCAATTGTATACTCCAAAAAAGTAAATCAATAATTTAATAGGATTGCGAAGTAATTAGGTTAATACTTACTGTCGGAATAAAAATTCCTGTGAAATATTGATCAGTTCTATCATAACATTATGCAAATTATTATTTAGTCAATTGTAGTTTTATTACGACGAGTAGCATTGCCAGTACAAATGTAACTATAATTTATTGTATAATGACAAAGTTTCAAATATAAAATCGTGCTTGAGAAATCGACGGGCTAATGAACATAGACTATCTCACAACATAATTATGTTGGTTTCAACAAAATCTTCTGTTATTTTGTATTTTAAATTAACATTATAAAGTAAATCCACAGACTGCTGGACATACACTTTGCTTTAAAATTAATTTTAATGAGGTCGCTCCATAACACACTTTTTGCCTTAACGACCAAACGTATTGTAAATAGGTGTCTGTGTTTATTTGTCTTGTATAATTCTGCAATATATTCTTCTAAACTACTTTCAATAACATTTTGTTACATTTTGACAACAATACTTCGTTTATCTTAGACATAACATAATGTGTGTATGTAAAGAAAGTACAGAAAGATATTCAATGTATATGAACATATTTAAGTTTATGTAACCCTTCCGATAGTATTGTAACGATATAAATTTAACCATATAGATTGTCAGGTTACAAATCCTAGACCTAAGTTAAAATCTAAGCCACTACATAGTTACCGTCCCTGAACCACCTTGTAACATTATTTTTATGCATAACTTCATTAATTGCTTCATACATTCATTCCACATAACTTCTTAAACAAGCAGTGCAATAATTGTTATTACGCTATTACGCAATATGTACAAAACTAAATTCATGCAGCATAAACCCTATATCTGAAATATATTGATGTTTTTTAATGGCAATCTTAATTCTTATTGTGAAATTAAAGTTGATGTTACTAGAATTAACGTCATGATGACGTACCAACCGCGATAGAGACATTATATATACATATATAGAATAGGTAAGACATACGGCTGCCTGTAAGCGACAGCTTCCGACGGTTTTATAGAGAAAAACGATCGCGATAGCCCTATCTATCTATAGGTTATAAAGAGAGAAACGATTGCGATAGCCCTATCTATCTCTATCTCAGTACTCAAGCATGCGCAGCGACAGAACAGCTTGTTTTCTAAATAATAAACTCACGCTAGTGCTACCTGCGCATGCGCGAGAAGAAAGAGACATAAAGGTAACTACATTTGCCTTCTCTTTTTTCGATGGACACATTTTAGGGCGGCAGCCCTATTCTATATATAATATCTCTATGCGTACAGCATGAAGTTTGACAAGCCAATGAACAATGTCATCTTCCATGAGACAATTGTACTAACACGATCTATGAAGCTGCATATTTTCCTAATATCACTATCATTAAATAGCTCTCCTCTTACGAATTAATATAGGTGCAGGTCACATTTATTCCACAATTTTGTTCCAGCAAGCCATTATAAATTGGACTGAGATCTCTAGGCAATAAATAGCGTTGTAATCTGCTAGTGGATCGCAGTACTATATTGACATTTGGCATTCTCAACCAGCCATTCTGCAATAATATTCTGTGGCTTTGAGACTACGTGAATACAATATTGTTTTATTCATTGAAAATAAGAATAATAATTTGGTGTTAATATGTTGAAGTGTTGATTGTACAGTATATTTATTGGTGTCAAAATGTCGGGGAAATCGGAGTGCTTGAGAGGTATGAAAATGATGGAATAAGCTGTACAATAACAGGCAGTTGTAGGACTTTTCAGATCAAATGTTTGCGGTTTAATTTTGCAGATACGGTGACAGTGTTAATAAAAGCCATTGGCGATAGCGATAACTCGGTAAATAACGTTGTTATTAAATCACTCACGAAGATAGCTGCCATTTATCCAAAAGATGTGATTGAAATATTTTGCGAGTTTTACAGAAATTCGCCTAAAGCTAACATAACGCAGATGGGAAATATTGTGAAGTGAGTATTTAAAAAGGATATAGATAGGTAATTAATTACTAGTAAGTACTAGCAAGTACTTTGTTTATTGTTCAAGTATGCAATATCATACATCGTGTTAAAGATATTATATTTATGTTGCAATTGTTGATTACACATATTATATATCTCGCAATATTGCAATGTTATGCTTATGTTAAACTTATGTAACTGTAAAATAAAAAAAAATTAGCATAAATTGATAGTGTTTAAAACCATTTATGCTTTAAAACGTAAATGTAACATAACTCCTGTATTTTAAAGAGGTAGCCAGGAGTAGAACTCTCCTACATGGGACTATATCACTATTTAATATAATCTCACTATTTATGAATGTGTTCCTTTAAAAAACAGTCTAATAGTTTTGCCATATTAATGGACCCTATACTGTACTTAGATGAATGTCAAAGATGTAATTAATTACAATGTAAATATTATATATTTAAAAATGTTTGAAAACTAATTGTATAGGAGTACAATTTTTTTTTCATCACATGTTATTAATTTTAACTAATATTATGCAATCTGAACAACCTGCTTTTGGTCTTCATAGCTAAACAACACTATTATGTTAAATACAAATTTTAGCACACAAATTTATTGGTAACTGCTTAAAATCATTGGGAATTGTTTAGAATTGTATATTGATGATGTAACTAGAAGTATAACCAATAAAGTTGTCTATTTGCAACCCATGAGAGCCCCACTACAAAACCTGAATTCCCACTTTGTTCACGTACCCAAAATATTGCAGTTTCTTGAACTGTTGCTGAGGAAACTATGGCTTAATGTAAAACTTCATATAACCAATTGAACTTGGAATGTTAATTAACCCTTTTTTATTTATACCTATAAAAAGCTGTTTTTCTATAGAAAAGTAGCTTTCTTTCCTGTTTTATGCCCCATTGGGCTTATTTTGCCATACCACCTGCCTTGCCCTGAAGCCTATTGAAAAAATATGTGATTGTCTCTTACAGTCCATAATTTCATATGGGTAATGAAATTTAATAATTATATTTAATAGTAATTAAAGTAACCAACATAGCTCAAAGAATTAGCACATTGAAGTGGTGGTGGGCTGGTCACATATGTCAAAGAACTGACGGCCATTGAGGCAGACAAGTTCTCGAGTGGACACTGAATTGACAGAGGTACTGTGGGTCGCCCTCTAACTCGTTGGACCGACAGGCAGCTGGTAGCAGCTGGATGAGATCTGCAAAGGATTGGTTGTTGTGGCGCACATTGGGAAAGGCCTATGTCCAGCAGTGGTACAGTAAAGGCTGATGTGGTGATGATGATGATGATGATGATTTAACAGTATCAACTGCCTCATTGGTCACTCGGTTGCAAGCGTGACTGCCAGTGTGGAGCTCCGAGTTCCTGAGTCGGGTGCTATTAGATTTTTGTAATTTAGAATTTCTAGTAGTGACTCGGAGTCTCGAATTGTATCCTGTGTATGGCAATAGGCTCACCACCTATTCCATGGGACTTAAACATAACTGGTGAAACATTTGAGTGTACTACGCTGCCTACCCCTTTGGGGTTTGCAGCTATGATGTTAGATTTATATTCTTAATAGTACTTAGTGCCATGTAAGTAACATCGGCTTTAATTGTCACCACATAAGCATTGTAGGTAACAAAAACTTTAGCATATACCTCATGCTATTATTTATATGCAGTAATTAATCTTATATAATCATCATTATCAGCCTACCCCTGTCCACTATTGAACATAGGCCTCTCCAATAGCACACCACTGATGGAGATCAGATCAAGATCGAGATCTTTAGCAGCACTAGGAAAGTAATGTTTGACAGATCAACAAATATTTCAGGGTATTGGAACAAACATGTGTAAATCAGGTAAAGAAATTAGACAAGGAAGTGGCCACTGAATTGGTCAACTCCATGCTTCGTGCGATGACTGAGAATCCCTTGTACGAGCCCAGTGTTCAGTTGGGAGCTTCGGCAGTTCTGGTGGCTGTTAGCCATGAGTATCTGGATTTGGTAAGTTTATTTTCAAGGCAATGATGGTATTATCAATGATTTTAAGTGTAAAAGAATCTTTGTGTATCAGTACATGGATATGCAAAGAAAATGTTAAATTCTTCTGTTGTGTTGCTGGTGGTAAAATTTGCCACTTTCACTAGGACAAATCCGAAAATAGAACATAATCATTTAAGTTAATACTACTTCCAAAATACATATGATTCAAGAAAGAAAAGCAAAGAGTGCTCTTGGTACTACCATGTAAATATGTACTAATTTTGATGAAAAACTATCATCATTCCTGAGGGTTTTCGCTCATAATCCTCATTCTGGTTGTGTAGGTTATGTATTAAAGAAAAATGTATAAATACAAGACAGTCTTTATATTAAAACTATAACTGTTTATAAATTTATAACTGTTTATTAAAATTATAACTGTTTCATTCTAAAATCTCCTTGTTAGCTATGATAAAACCAAAATATTATTTGCTTCACATATGTTTGATATTAAGGCATAGTGAATCATGTATTATATTGTGTTACTTCCAGGCAAGCATTGCATATGGTTTTATTTGAGCCATTATCATATACACTGTGAACATGTTATCTCACACATTGCTGTGTTCTGTATTTAGCTTTTACTGTTTGGGTCTGGTAAATAATTCTAAAGCATTATCTGTGTATAGTCTGATACATAATAAATAAAGGCTTTCTTTAAATTAGATTTATAAACTGGATCTTAGATTTATAAACTGTATAGTTATCCATTTATATTTATAAATATTTAAGATTCTATAATTGAAGGGATTGACCTGCAGGTCCTCCGGTCACTTATCAATCAGCTTTCCCCGGCCTCCGTGCCCCATTACTCAATCGCTCATACCTTGGGTACTCTGGCCGCGGTAAACACTCATGGCGTGGTACCGCACGTAAAGGAGATCCTGGGCAAGATGCTGCCTCTCCTCTCGCTGGTCAAACAGGATGGTCTCAAACAAGCTTTCTCTTATGGTGAGTGTTATATAACTTCATCCTACAATATCAATGTCTCATCATAGGTGGTCGTGCCTTTGACGTGTTTAAACTGGCAAATCTATTCAGTACACCGTCCTTATGCATATATGCTGGTATAATGTATTTGACATAATTTCAGATAGCATAAATTAAGAAATCACCCTTATCAGAGAGTGAGCATATAAATGAACCAGTGTTCTTCAGAAGTTAAGGTTTCAATACACTACGATAAGAAATTGTTTTGACAAGTTAATTACACGTTGATTACCTATTAATATTTTTTTACAAACCTGATATAATTCTTATACCTTTCACAGCGTTTGGGCATTTCGCTGTAGCCGTATCCGAACAGATTGGCGACAACGTTGAAAATGACAACATAACATCCATCAAAGAGAATTTTGTCACGGAGTTCTCTATTATATTCGACGTGCTGTACAACCAATGGTTGCCTTCCCACGAGCCGAAAGTATCGGAATCCGTTCTGGAAGCTTTGGGACCAATAACCAGATTGATATCTGAGAGACAGTTTAATGAAACGGTTAATAAATTTGTGCTATCACTGTTGTCCTTATATCGCAAACCAATGATAAACTTTTACTGCATCAGTCAATGTATATCGTATCTGCTTTCTCCATCGGCTTTGAATCCAAAGTTGACTTTGAACGAAAGCGTTATAAATTCTATTAACCATGTTTTATTCAACTTGGTCCTGTTAGACCCAGATTACGATCAACCGCAAACTGTCAAAAACCATTTCGAAGTTCTGCGATGTTTTGACCATATGGCCGGGCAATTTTCCGATCAAACCATTGAAGGGCTTTTGCATCAGTGTAAGAATAATCAAGAAAGGGAAAGGATGAAAGCTGTTATAATACTTACACATTTGACGACTTCCTCACAAGTGTTCAATGACAACTATTCTTCTAAATTCATTGCTATCCTTAAAGTGATGACGGTAATGGAACAAGGACTGAAAATGAAGAAGCTGCTTGTTAAAGCCATAGTTGGCTTGGTATATAGGAACTGTATTGTAACAGCAGAAGACTTTGCTATGGTGGTGTTTATTATTAAACACTGCGGTATTGAAGGGCCGGCTACCGCTTCGAAGGCAGAAATCACAGATTTGCATGACACTTGCAAGAGTTCCCTTATTCTGATGTGTAATACCGTGACAAGTGTACGTAGTCAATTGAGAAATCTTTTGCTCAACGCATTAACTGTGGAGGAGTTTACACCTTCAATATCAACAGTCAGTCACTGCTTGACTTCGCTTTTACAAAATAATTCGGCGGTGATCGTCGATGATGAAGCAGAGAAGCTAGAGAAGATCGAAGTGAAATGTTCTCCGGATCTGGTTTTTGTTCGTTGTCTCACACATTTAGTAGAACCTGATCAGACAGAAAGGAATAAGAATTTACTAATATTCCTCGAGGAGTTCTCAGGAGATGTTCACAAAAATCTAAAGACTTCATGGACGGTTGAGATACAAAGACTGTTGAAATTTGTTGAAAAGAACGAATCGAAAGACCAGTGGCACGGAATGCTTTTGGACTTGCTGGTATCTGCTGTGGAACAAGTCAATAGCAACAAATGGGTTGAGTCCATGTCGTCGTTAATTTCAAAACAAGTGCTTGCGAAAAAACAACCGCCCATGGTGAAAGGAGTTTCGTTACAATACCTTGCTATCCTCTCTTGTCACATGTCTAATGCGGCTGTCGTCGAAAGCGTCTTAAAGATCATACTATTCGCTCTGAAGTCGATTCCGATGGAAAGTGTATATTATGTCAGCAAAGCCGTGGGTATTGCTTCGAGACAGCACGGTGAATTTGTACTCAACGAACTAGATGCTATTTATAAAGAGAACGAAGCGAAACGAGGTAATAAACTACTGAATTTCCTTTCTACTAGAAATTCCAGAAGCGAAATCGAGTTGGCGGTCGTGAAGTTTGCGGTAATAACGTGTTATGGTAAAGTGGCGTCCGAATGCTTGGACGTACACGCGCTAGCGAGATTGGGAGATAACGTTACATCGATATTGCACGATATTCTCAAATCGAGTCCACCGTTCGACTTGTGTAAAGCAAGTATTACGACACTATATGAAATCGGCAAGGCTCTATATCCAGCGTCCCATCACAATGTCGTTTTGAGGAATCGTTGGCAGCTTCTGAATGCGGTGCTGCAACAAATATATAACAACAATTTAGAAAAACGAAATGTTGAATTGTATCCCATAATCGTTAAAGCATCTAAAGCGTTAACGAAATTGCAAAAAGGAATTTTGCCAGAAGAGAGGAATACGATTCTAAGAGTTTTATTCAGTAGCATTTTTGGAGAGCTTTCGTCATTCAAGAATAAATATGAAATCGAAGGGAATGGTGACAAAAACGATATCTTGGCGAAGACGTTGAACGACTCGTTGACGCTGTTACACTTTTTAATAAGAGAGCTGATTATCCAATCGACGTGTTTGAGCACAATAGATGATTTAGTAGGTTTATTAATAGAGTGGCTCCGTCATGAAAGTGACGAAATCCGGACTGCTTCGATGTTGATTCTTCAAGTCGTGTTCGACTCTTACATAAAAAACGTGAAACTCAATTACGAAACACCAAGTAAATTTGGTCAGATGGGCTATTTGCTAGGCCTTGTCATCCCGGGAGTTGCGGATACGAGTTTCCAGGTGAGATTGACGACGGTGGATTGCATCAAACTTGTGATACAGATTCAAGATTTGTACGACGGGCACACGGTTGAACCGGACGACGAATGTGTTACTAACCTGGCGAATTTACAAAACAATATACAAACAATGAATCTCAACATGATCAGCGACTATTGCATGACTTTATGTGACACTATATCTGGAAAGATACCGCATCATTACACTATGCAGTTCATCGAAAGTCTTTTGGAAGGTTATGATGATCAGGAATTTAAGAGCGTGGGTATCAGTGCGGTGCTAGATGCGTTCTTCATTAAGAATGGTCAGGATTTATTTCAGAATATTGAGAGAATCGTGGAAGTAATGTTGAATACGATGGACATGGTTAACGATGAAGCAAGGACCAGATTGATGAAACCTCTCACATCTTTGACACGTCATCATTCCAATGCCGTGACGGCTGTGCTGTTAGGACAAAGGATACCTTTGAAACCGTAAGTACTAATCATTGTGCCTTTTGAATACCTGACACAACTTCTCGTCGTCATCAAAAATATCTCTGGGAATGAAGGGAATGTATACAATTATGTTGGATGTAGCGAATTGAACACAAATCAAGCATCAGTTTAATTTATGTTGTCGTTTGGCTTAATATCGTCTCAATACTTGAATATTTTGGTATTTAAAATGGTGTATTTTTCAGTTGCGTCATATTTAGCTGGCGATACCTGGCCCGAGACGAAGCTTTGGCAACTGCTATCGTAGACAACTTCCTGAGACTGATGACTTCGATAGAGCTGTACGAAGACCCCTACCACATCACTGAGAATCACATAGCTGCGCTCCAACCTTTGACTGTAAGTGCAGATGCTGTTGTAATTGATGTAATGTAATGTAATTGATCGATAAAGAAGTAAATAATTGTCTATGAATATGATAATTAGGTGTTTGAAATTAAATTTTTGGTGCGTTATAAATAATTTAATTAAGTAAATATGTTGCCTTTTAAATGTACATATTATTTGTTTCGACCTGAACGGTGTCGTGTTTCTCAGATTATTATAATAGAAAAATGTGAGTCGTCACGGGAAACCTGGCATATGTGAAACACCGAAATTATTTTGTACAAGTCGTATGTATAAAAGAATAGACTACGACAGGAACTGAATATGAAGATGATGACATAATGAAAAAATAATATGTTACGGTTTTTTAACATGATACAAACATAAAAATTCAAATATTTATTTTAAATTGCGACAACTCAACCGTTCTAATCAGTGAGTTCTGTTATAGCTATGTTCGATGTTGCCTCTGGCGGTATTACGCAAGCGTCGCCACACCGTACACACTACTACATATAGACCGCACATACATAAATAAACCATCACATAGCGTGGCGACTCGTCGCCACGGCAACGATCGGTTTTACCTGCAGCTATAGATGTTTCACATCAATATTTTGTTAGATTACTTACTTTTATCTACAGTTTCGTTCACATGGTCTGGAATACATAACATCCATCTGGTAACTTAAGGGAAACTAAAATGCCCAAACATGTATTTTACTTCTTAAGACCAAAATCCATAGCGTATGGTCATGTTAATTTTTGGCTCTTAATCCATCAGCATTTAAATATTTATAAAATCGAATCAGTTTTTTTGCATCATAGATTTGCACATAAAAGCAACAAATATACATAAAGTATTTGCATTTGTTTGTTTCATCATCATCAATATCATCATCATCATCATCATTATCAGTCTACTCCCGTCCACTACTGGACATAGGCCTCTCCAATGGCACGCCACTGAGCTTGATCTTCAGCTCTTCGCATCCAACCGCTGCCAGCTACTTTGCGTATATCGTCACTCCACCTCGCTGGAGAGCGTCCTACGCTACGTTTGCCAAGTCGCGGTCTCCATTCTAGAACACGTTTGCTCCGCGACTATCGGTTCTGCGACAGTAGTGACCAGCCCACTGCCACTTCAGCTTGCTAATCCTTTGGGGCTATGTCGATCACTTTGGTTCTTTGTCGTATCGCCTCATTTCTGATGTGATCCTTCAGAGAGACGCCGAGCATAGCCCTTTCCATAGCTCGCTGAGCGACTTTAAATCGGTGGACCAGTCGCATCATCAGTGTCTACATCTCGGCTCCTTAGGTCATGACAGGTAGGACGCACTCATTGAAGACTTTTTTTTTCAGACTTTGACTTGACGATGTTTCCTATATGCTGCCCAGCCAAGCTTGGCACTTGGCACCATTGCAAGGACTCCAGAACAGACTAAATTTCAATAGAGTCAAAGGCCTTCTCACAGTCCACAAACACTAGACACAGGGGCTGATTGTACTCTTGGGTCTTCTGTATAATCTGCCGCACTATGTGAATGTGGTCTATGGTGTCGTATCCTCTTCGAAACCCGGCCCGTTCCAGGGGCTGGAAGTCGTCAAGTCTACCCGCGAGACGATTCATGATGACTCTAGAGTTAAATTTGTAAGATTCGTAGGATTTTTTGTGTTATAGTAATTGACTGCTACGTCAATATTCTCCTTCAATCGCATTTTTTCATAGATAGTTCCTCAGTTTCATAGCAACTTGAATATTTTTTCTAATGTATTTCATTATTGACAGTTGGTGAGTGCTCTCGGAGAAATATTACAAGAAGATGCGATCCGACCTATCTGCATAGAGAAATTCTCAGAATTGTTCTCGGTCCTGTACACCACGTTAGCGTGCTACATCGAAGCTGAACCACCAGCGTATTCAGTACCATCGAACAAGGGCCAGGAAAGGCTCGGTTACATTCCGAACAGAGAAGCTATAAAATTATCACCGGCCAAGATTACTATCACAACCTTCAATGCCTTTCTTGAACAGGCTGGCTGTCATAAGGTAACTTCTAGATAACTTAATAGACAGTTGTAAGCTAGTTTTTTAATTTGATTTCATTTTATTTCTGATTTTCTTTTTAACTAAATTCCCTGCAGTAAAGTTGAGTGAAAGAGATACTTGTAGGTATTGTTACGTATAGGTACGTAGATTGGCTGTTGAGAACGATGCGATATATTGTATTGGTTGACGAATAAAAGATGCTCTCAGAGTGGACAAATTGTTTAGTCGCTTTCCATTATATCGCTGGTATTCGCAGAAATCACTTCCTTTAATCGCTTGTTGAACCGCTCTTGATCGCTTCTAAAACCGTACTGAACTGTACTGTGTCACACTGCTTTTTTTTTTTTTTTTTTTGCGCCCAGACAGTGAAAGGGCTACCCTCCGTGCGGGAGGGGGGTGGTGAATGCTCATGCATTCCACTGCGACCGATCGCAGTGGATATGTGGGACTCACGTTACAGCACGTGCCTTACCCACTAAACACCACCTTGAGGAGAAGGGGGGGGG
>DWME01004848.1:0-15722 GCA_018244795.1 Parelbella ahira ahira | reverse complement strand
ATTGAGAGGGTTAAGGCCATAGTCTGCCAAGCTGGCCAAGTGCGGGTTGGCAGACTACGACTTTATATAGAAATGTTTATTCACCTGATATGCAGTGGGACGTTTTGAAGTGCTTGTAGTCTGTCGAAGTTGCAGTTTGCAAGCGATCTCTAAAGATGAGCAACGTCTGACCCGTTCGGCATTACATGCTCAATGGCCAGTGGTAACCACCAGCAATTCTATGATTTAGAGGGACATAACACGGCGTAGTGTCGATTTTTATTGTTATCGTAATAAAATGAACTACACAATGACTATTAGCCGTAAGCAGGAAGTAAGCATCAGATCTTCCGCACTCGAGAGAAAGCACCCAATAGCATTAGAGTTTTAATAAGACGTTACAGGCCAAAATAAAAAAAAACCTACCTCGAAACGCGTACCTCGAACATGTAAGTAGTTTACCTATATCATACATGCATGTAAATTCTCCGTTTTCCTCTATCATCCTTGAGCCAGTGTGTCATTAAATAAAAAATATAACATTTGAAATGCGCATTGTACCAGTGACCAACTTTCGTTATCTTTCATAAATTTATTGATGTAAATGGATTACTTTTTAAGGTTAACCTTGGCCAGATTTCCGAACACCTGTAGGCCGATCGGAGTTCGCGCCGTAACCTCGTGCAAAGGTATCGTGCCGGTTGAAATCAAGTATAGAATCCCTGCCTTTGGTATTAACGCTTCTGCGACCTTGACAGTGAAAGTGCCTTTTCGTTTCTTTGTTTTCTTCTTGCTTTGGAGCGCATGAAACTCGTTGCACAACGGAGAACAGAGGCGAACGGGATGGCAATAAATCGATTCCTCTTGACCCAAATCCATTCGGGTCAAAGCCACGTCGCCGCCGGCCGGAATAACAATGCTGATCTTCAGCTCGCGGCGGCTTTAACTGCAGAAACAAATAAATTGTTTTACATCAAATACTTTCATGGCTGGTCGTAAAATAATTTCCCTTTCATATCTCCTGAATACGTCGGTAACTTGCTATACATTACAGACTGGAATAATTGGAAGAAGAGTTGAATGGAAAACGACAAGGAGAAAGTTACGAAACCAATGAAGGAAGAGTTGAATCCGATCAACTCCCGGGAGTTACTCCTTTATGTACTCACTACTTCAGAAGATCCTTTCGTGTCCGCGTCCTGGCTGCTCGGCAGCAACATATCTTTCCGTAACATGAGCCAATGCATAAAATAATACAACAGATAAATTTTAATCAATTACAACACCATGAAGTACTTGAGTCAAGGGTAATTAAATGCAAAGTATATTACAAACATTAGCGGCGCTGTCTAATATCAGACCAAGGATCAGTTTTTATAGCAGCTGCCCTTTGCCCTTCGTTACAATGACACTCCCGTTGCCTCGACACTGTCCTTGACCCTCCTTGCCCTGGCATCAGTTGTAACGAATTTTTAAAGCTGTCGCCGTACATTTTCAAGGCTTATGGATATAAATTTTAAAACTGGTACAAATATCTGTTTTGTTTTGCAAAGAATTCATTAAGTCCTTTAAATAATGTGTGATGATGTCCGAGAGTTTAGAATTCGGGATTTTAAGAAACGAAATACTTATACGAAATATCGTTTAATTTTGTACAGTACAGAAAAATCTTATTATGTGTAGTTCAGTCATGATTGATTGGAATTTTCCTGAATAACCGATTTTAATATTCATCTTTCACTCATCATCCTTACACATTTATTAAGTGTTTTTGATACTACTATAAAATTATAAATGTAAATAATATTTATTTAAGAATATTTTGTTTTTAAAAATGTTATTAAATCAGGACAAGTCCATTACGAAGTAGGTAGAGAGTACCGAATGCCAGATATATATCTTTATCTTTACAGCATTGACCTGCGTCTTCTAATCACTTTCTTCATACACGCACGCCGATTGAAGTGGATTCTAACTTCTGCCTCAACTAGTATCTGACCTATTTGGTTCAGATAGTTGAGTGTTGGGCCTCGTGTGACGCGTGTACACCCATCAACATTCGCATATAAAAATCTGCAACATTTCTTGTAGCACGTAATCATCTCCATTAAATATAAATCGTAAGACATTAATGTATGTATATATGTGAGATTGTTGATGTACAAAAGAGCGGCAAACACAAATGTGGCACTGTTGTCGTCAACAAAAATATGTGGTCGTGGAGGCGCTGGCGTCGCGACTCTAACCCAATTCCACTGGTATCAGCTTTCACAACGCGTTGCGTCACCATTGTGTAGGGCTGCCAGTCATTTTTAGTAACAAATTTAAACATTCTACTTAACATTTATTAAACACGCATTGTATTAAAGATTGTTTTCATTTTATACATGAATGATTATTGCAATCATATACATGATTTAGTTCGCTTAATTCTCTGAAAGCTTATTCCTGTTATCAAGTTGCAGTGTTCGCTTCACATTAAAACACTTCTATTTAAAGGGTTTTTGTAAAACATTAAAACATGAAGCGTTCCAATATCTGTGATTGGCTAGTCATAAATATTTGAAATTGGCTATACTTAATTACTTACGTAGATGCTGTGAGCTACAATGATTTTTATATGAAATACAAAAAATAACCTTCAACGGTAATTAAGATTATCTTACATTTTGTATTGTTGCATCTGTTGAGTAACTATGATTTTTTAATTTATAGTCACAATTTATAAGAATCTTACGATGTATATATATGATATAATAACTGTTATAAACTGTGCCACCCCTAGCGCGCCGCCCGCCGCCGCAGCTAGCGTGTAACGGAGATGCGCGAATTACTGTTACTTATAATGTTTTACGTAAAACAACTAAACTGTATCAAACGTGCACGGACTGCAGTATAAACTCGTTATTCGTGGCCTTATCTATCTCTTCTTCGAGTACATTAATCAAAATTTCCATCTTACACACAAGTACATACATACCATATTATCTTCGCCAGGTTCGTTATGAGTAGGCAGAGAGCACGAAGTGCCAAATATCTCAATCCTTGTAGAGCTGCCGTCCCTCTTCCATACACTTCACTCTCTTCATACAAGCAGGCCGGTTTCAGAGACTTGGGTAATTCTCTTATTAACAATAAGACTAAATATTTATCTCTAAGAAGGTAAAGGAAAACATCGTTAGGGAAACTGAGCGGCTTAAAGTAATATACTGTAACTAGGATGCACAAAAAATATGAAAATATTTATTTAATATCATATAGGTAGGCATTGCCTAACCAGTGTCCGCCCACCTGTCTAGCTGTTCTAGAGTTATAGAAGGACAAAAAGACAGAAAGACAAAATTTTAAAATATTATTAGATAAGTTTAATTTTGATCAGGATATCATAAAATGAATATTTATGACAGACAATATTTATGACAGAATACAGACTCTACAGATTTATGTAGTAGGTAGTAACGCACACCGTGTCAGCGTAATAGACTAAAACTGCCTATTCATTCTGTAAGGAAAACAGAATAGCTTCAAAAGATGGTATGTGTGTCCCTTGTAATTATAATGTTCATAATTACGTCGTCACGCCAGAACTTTTGCTGGGTAGGCGTAGAGAACCAAATGCCGAATACAGATGGCGATAACGGGGACTTCTTTTACCCTCATCAACCAGTACCTATGGTCAAGATAGGTGAGTTTCAGTTTATAAAATAATATTTTATCATTATTGTCATCTTCATCAACCTATCTCAGTCCATTGCTAGATATGGCCTCCTCAAATAAGCACCATCGCGTCCTGTCCTTGGCTTGTAGCAGCACTGGAGCCTTCCACAGATCGTCATCTCACCTGGCCGGAAAATAGGCAAAATCCCCCTTTTAGAGATGCGAAAATATAATGTTAATATTCGGTAATAATTGCACATATAATAAAAGTAAGACGCTCTACATTTTTGCTTCGTACGTGACAATGTCAGAGTCATGATGAAACTGTTCGTGATTAGCGTAATGGAATGGTTTTGGAACGCGACTAGCGACAAATACCGCGCTCTTGAAATGCACCGCCGTAGGAAGTAGTGTCATAATATCGCCTTTATACAAATTATATCATTACACGATTATTATGTTTCTCTATTTACTTAATTAATAACTTTTTGACCTTATTTTACTGTTTTTCGCGTTTTAACATTATTGTATTGTTCTATCTACTAATTTCTTATGAAATAAATACATATTTTTGTAATAATTCGTTACGTTACACGAGATTATTAAAGACGATTATGTATAGTTTTGATACGTTTGTAACATCATCATGAGTAGGATAAGAAACTAATAATAATAATACTCCAACTTGTACTTGCCTTTGGCCACAAATAAAGAATAGAATTGAATTTTTAAAAATGCATTAATGTTAATATGTGTTATTTTTTTATATACATATTGATATGTACTTATAGTATTTCGCAATTTCAATAACTTGACACGAAATCAATATAACAACATATTCTTTTATTATGATTTTAAAAAAATGCACATTTTGATTGTCCACGAGGTAAAGATTTAGAAGTGATATGCTCATTAACAAGAACTGCTTTTAAACTGGAATTTACTATTGACAAAATATTCTCTTTCTATTCACTATTTTTACACAATGGTACATAATGACAACTAAAGTTTTTTTTGTTAAATAAATGAAGCAAATGTTTCATTGACTATAAGCCTGAATGGTATGGATATATCAACAAATCCTTTTAGAAGACAGTGCTGCCATCTAGGCAATCATGTTGACACGTAGGCAATCGAGCTGTCATTCACTGAGTAAGAATATTGTGCCACTACCCACATTCACATTATCACACAGTTAACACATAAAAAAATATATTTCAAATATCACATTGTATTTAACAACTTACCATATTTCTAACCACATCTATTCTGCATTTAACGACGGAAATTGCCTTGTTACAGCACTGAGGATATTAATTTTACAGCTTATATCGGAGGACATACCGATAATTATTGGAGTCTGTATTTCCATTGATAACATACATGTACGAAATTATATTTTTTCAAATTACATTACATAACATCACGCCTGTATCTGCCCGAAGGGTTAGACAAACGAGAGTAGCACTGCCACTTTTCTTTTCACTGGTTTATATTTTTTTCAAACTAATTTTGTTATTTTAACATTGACGTTATTTTATAAATAATGCTGACAGCTTACTCATAAAGATGATAGATTTTCGGATAGTAGTAAAAAATATATTCACCATTTAATAGGTATGACATACTATTTTTCTATGCATATCATTACTACGAGAACAAGTATTTTTTAAACATATTTCTACATAATAAATAAAACTCGGAAGCAGGCTTTGTTGGAAGTTCTAGGTGACTGCAACGTTAGACGAACTGGTTTTTGACGTCACATGCAATGTATGTACATAATTATATAAAGCGTACAAATGGTATACGCTCACTTAGTACTAGCTGTTGATAGAAGATTACAGACTGCAGAAGTTAAAGTACTATTTCATGGATTGTAGGATATCGATATTACCTACAATATATTTTAATTCTTTTGTCAACTAAAAACGTATTTTTGTAGTATAATACATAGTTATATATCAAGAACAGTCAGATAACATTATAATAGTCATAGAATAATTATGATTCCAAACTTTCTGAACTGTTTTCTGAAAGACAGTGTTTTTGACGTATTAAACTCTAGTAGCAAATGAGCGATATATATAAATAGATTTGCGTTCGTGTATATTTACTCGTAGTTACACGTTCACTGTATACTGCACTCGCGTAAGAGATGCAGTCAAGTGTGCACACAGCTCTCCGTATGCAAGTCACGTGCAGGCGCTAAGCATTGTTGCACACTCGGGCCGCGAGATCTACGTTCATCTAAACACGTTTTTAGTATAAAAAATACTATTATATCAACGCCGTTAAACATTTTCATCATTGCGCTGTTGGACATGGGTGTGCTCTCAGAATAAGAACGCGTATTCTGCCACACATATAAAATTTATTATTGCCACTCTCAAAAAATATAAAAGAGAATTCGATTGTAAATATGTATGTCATGAGGTTTATCTATGGTTTATTTTCTAATACGCAATGTATAACTTGCATTGTTTACTAACATTTACATGTGTGTCAACGTTTATACAAGTCGCGGGTCGTATTTGTGTTTGGTTCCCGAGCGTTGCGTCTGTACTGTGTCACTCTTCACCACGCAAGCTAATGGTAGAAAAATGTGGAAAACACATATGGGTATCACGTGTGATACACACACACATTATATACACGGTGTACCTATAGCGGGCTTAAGGGTTACTTTGATAACTAAGGTGTTAGAAGGATAACTACGCGTATAAGACGGTTCCGTAAGACCAAATCTATCTTATGTTAGTAATTTTATATCTTCTTGAGGAAACATTAGAATAACAGAGGTTATTTACTGATATTATTAGGTTACATTCATACTTAAAAAAATTTCGCTGTATTGTTGAACTTGGGTATAGTCTGGCTATAGTCTGCTACATCACAAATTACAATTTAACAATAAAACGACCTGTTAACCGCTAATATTTCGCGTGTGTTACTACCATAAAAACGTTTCCTAATAAGATTGTGAGCTGCCGAGCATATTGTTAGAGCCGCAAGTGTTATAGAAAATCACATGGTACCAAAACAAAAACAAAAGTTCTCACACGTGTGCCGCAGAGAACAATGACTCGGAAAGTTGTGCGAACTCGCGCTGCCGAAGAAAGTCGAGAGAATCTGTAAGTATTGCGAGCGTAAGAACCATTCAAGCATTTCAGCCGCAGCCACTAGAGTGAGAGGCTGCTATCCGTATTGTTGAGTTCGTCCTTTTCACGCGCACGCTAAATTAAACGCAGGTCGCCTTGCGGAACGCGATCCAACCGTGAACGACTGAGCAAAAACTTCGCCCGCGGAGAAATTTCCTCTATGCTTAGGTTTTTTGTTGCATGCAAATTGCTTTATACATAACGGATTTTTAACGCTAGAGAGATTCCGCCTTACAATAGCCGAGGTGATGATACAATACATTCCGATAACAAAGTCGACATTGAAAGTGTGTATACTATGGCACTTGTTTTTTAATGTACCCATTATCTGTATGAAGCAGGAAAAGCCGGAAAGGGGTATGTTAACCCAGTTTCGTTGATGCTTAAAAGCTAATGAGCCCAACACATTGGGCCTAGTTATTAAGCCACCTGTGAAGTTTTCAGCTGTAAACAGAAGTTGAGATTGATTTAACTTTTTGTAGAGTTTAATGCAATGTACTCTACATTACATTAAAATCAATGTTTAATGCAATGTACTCTACATACCATTAAACTATATGTAATGATATTGTAGATTGATAGTGTAGCATAGCATAGACGGATTGCAGCGTATTTTTTCTAGTTTAGTTTCTTTATGTGAATTTCTTCAGTTAACCGAAAAAAAAGTAAAATGTTAGGATTTCTTATCATTATTATTTAGACAATTATGATACTAGTTGTAAAGATTTTTAATTTGTCTTATTATTCACATTGAGTCACCTCAATATTCCAACAAGAAAAAAGTTTCGAAAGTTTACAGATAGGTATCTTTGAACAAAGCAAATACATGGATAATCCTTAACTCAGCAGTGTATTATTGGCCGAAATATAAGAACTAACACAGAAGTTACGAACATTGAAACATAAAGAAATAGAGAATGGTTTAATAATAAAATGAACCAGCGATTTCCGGGACTCATTTGTTTACCAATTAAATTATACTGACTGTAACATTAACGTCGCAAATATAAAATGATCAAGGTTGAAAATGTTAATTTGACGGATTCCGTATTTTGTTCTCGGAGTATGCTAGATCTCCACAACGGATTGTTATCCAGAACGCAGTGACGTCCACGAGGAAGGACAAACGCTTACGTCCGATACGCGCTCGGTGATAACGTCATGCCCTTCGACTCTTGGTACCGTAGCTGTTGCGACAATGATAGCGGGATTAGCGGGTGCTTTTCGGTTCGTTTCGGAACCCATCGGTCGTTGTCGTCCCCCCTACTCTGGACGTGATTACGTGAACCTTGCGATGCGAGAGCGAATGAGACCTCGACGCCCCCCTACCCTCCCAGGTCTAATCGGCCCGCGGTCGGCCAGTTCTCGTCTCGTTCTAGCCTGGCAGTCTGTTACGAGTCATCAGTGTGATCGCACGTGTTAAATGTCGTCAGTGATATCATCCGACTTTTGATACGTGTGTTCCCTACGAAAAACTCTAAGACATCCGTGTAAAAACTGAACAAAGGGCTTCACTGCAGTGAGTGTTGTGAGGTTGCGTAGTAACTGAAACAGGTGTTGTGTGAAGTTCGTGAGTGTTTTAACTGCTGGCAATACGTCGTCGTGTCGAGTTTGTTGGCGGCGTCGCTCCTCCAATTCTCGCGAGGTAAATGCCGAGACTTACGAGCGAGATCGCATACGTGGAAGGAAACCGGATTGCGGTGCCGTGCTTTGTGCAGCCTATTTTCTATGAGTTAATTTAATTACTCGCGATTGTTCTCGACATTTTTTTGTGTAACGACAAATAGTGCTGGTCTCCGCTTAAAAACAGCCTGTACCGTTAGTCGACTGCGCCCCCAATGTGCCCACGGAATCTCTAACAACCTTCTTGGTATGTAGTAAACGTACGGAATTTTGAATTGCTCTTTTTAACGATGCTCGGCCAGCTCTAAAGTGTAGGAAACGGTTATCGCGTTAGCACATTTCAATGTCACTATATATCTTGATAAAGACGTAATGTTGATACGCGGAAGTAACGCATCGATTTACTTTATTGTTTGAGTCAGTTCGTTGAACACCTGGATTTTTAAATTGTTAATCGTATAAGAAATTGCTCATTAGCTGTTTGATGTTTGATAACGAGTAAATATTGTTTTAGTGAGCTGGGACATTTTGATCCGATAATGATGAGTTAATTAGGAAGTTCATTTGACCTAAGTGAGATGCAGAATGTTTTCCAGTGCGTCTATATGGGTGTGGCAAGTTGCCAAGTACTTCAAGGCCTACGGGGACGAGTTTTTAAATCGTGCACAACGAGTGCCCACTTGAGAAAATTTCGACATCGCCGAGCGTCGGGTGACCGTCGTAATGTAGCCGCTATGCTTGTATCACCCTGAGGCGGTAGTTACTTACGCTCAAGAATCTAACAATAAAACTTTTGATAAATAATAAACATCCGTCAAGATCCTGTACTTTTCAAAAGCGCTTTTTATAAGTTCGGATATACAAACGCATTCATATTTATCCAGTTACGGCAATAACATGTATGTTAAAACTGAGTTACACAGCTATGTATTTCGGATTTCCTTACTCTACCTACCTAACTCTACCATTACCAGTCTGCCAAGTAGGTATAGTTTAAGATTGTTTAACTGTTTTATACTTACATAGTCACTTTGTTTAATGCTGTTGCATCATTAAAATTAGTGTTTTTTTAATGCTAATTAATTAGGGAAAGTTAACCACATTGCTACATTGACGTGTACTTATTATATCGTTTGGTATGTAATTGTGAATCGTAAAAAGGGTTATTTATATGTGAATCGTAAAAAAGATCGATACAAACAATGGTGGAAGAACGCGAACGTTGGCTGTCGTTGCTTTCTCAACATTTCGTCTATTTTTAGCAGTGCGATACCACGCGCGGCGGCGGCGGCGAAGTAGGTCGCGATATTTGCGCGCCGTACCTGCGCGGACGGCTCACGCCATTGCCGATATTCGTAATGATACACGAAGGCCAATATTTCACACTTATGGATATGTTCATGTGTACAAGCACCTACACTTTTTGTCATCTACCAAGGCTATGTAGTTAAATTAGAAATATTCCGATGCACGTGCACTCGTGACTCGCGCGTGCATTCGCGCTGAGTTTTCATGTTCTGTTATGCTGATGCTTATGAGTAGGACGCTAGTCGCTATAAGTATATTTTAATTAATAATATAATTATCGGCACATACCTCAGTTTAACATGAATTTCGAAGCAACAGGTACACGTATTTACACAATACACGTCTTACACGTCGTTCTTACACGTCTTCGTTTTTGTTAATTTATACGACTATTTTACTTTGCGATATATATATATATTAGTTAGGTATGTTATTTTGTTTTCTGATTGTTATTGATTACTTGACCTTTCAACCTTCGTACAATTTGTTGCATGTAGTATATTATATTGTGTATTGTGTGTATTGGATTTTCTTGACTACGTACGTTACTAAATCATATTTCACTCGCAATTTAAAATATTTTTCTCTATTATTTTCGTGTCACTATAAATAGTTCATAACGAAAAAATTTCTTATATATAGCTAAATTTATTCCAACTTATAAAGGGTACGAATACGAATACCTAATTGCAATACTCACAAAAAGTCACGTTATTATTTTGAAATAATTTCCTTGAGGAAACCGTAAATAACGACAACTCATGTACTCTCGGAATATGCGACATTTGGAAATTGTGAATCACGAAGCATTTTGAATTTGATTGGATAAAATGAATAAAGATAATTTTATATTATCGGCAAAATCGGTAGGCTTGTATGAAGCGAGTGATGAGAAGACTGTTGGATCTAGTAGAGAGATTTGACACTGGATGTTCTCTGTGAAGTAATAATAATAATAACTAAGTCATCATTACGCCATTATCATTATATTAAAGTCTTTAACTCTAGTACTTACGTTTTACATTTTAACTTGCCGCCTGTTATATCGTTGAGGAAATTTTTGTAGTAATTGAATCGGTTCGAGCGATTAAGAATTAAAGAACAATAGACCTTTGCGGCACATGAAGCGGTCGGCGTTATCAATTAGCCATTATTTGGTGAACTTTAAACAATGTTTTGCATTTATGACACATTATTGATGTTTGCCATTCAAAAATTATTATTTTTCTCAATTGTATCTCTTCCAAAAAAATTTTGTCTAAAAAATGTCTGCCAACCTGCAGTTGGGCAGCGTGGTAAACTATGGCCTTAATTGTTTATTCTGAGAGGAGATCTATGTCCCACAGTGGACCAATAAACGGGTCGTAAAATGAATTTGTATTAAGTTAGTGATGTATATCGTAAAGAAAGGGCGCTGGTAGTGAACGACCGAAATATGGCATGAAAGATAATTTTCCCGCGTTGTGCGATGTCGTCAGCTGATAGCCGGGGTTAATGTCCTCGACTTTGTCTCGATGTCCGCGCACTTATCAAGCTTTGTGTACTGCGGGTCAGAGTGTTATCGGGTTAGGTTTTTTTCATCCGATTTCGATCACTTTGACATGGATCGACAGTGCTGTTTTAAAAAAATATCATGATAATAATTTATTCAATTATAAATGTTATGTAGGTGTCTTTTTACATTTCCTTACGGTTATGGATTTAAAAAAAGAACGAAAATTTGTTTTTTTTATTTAAAGCGAATGTAACAAACATTTGCTTAAAAAATACGATAAGTACTTATTTTTTCTAACAATTACAACTACGAAGTATGTATTTTAAATATGGACATAATATATTACTGACGTCATTAACTCACTGACGATAACGTTTAATAGTTGAATATAATAACTACTTATCTTTCCCTGCAATAATGCATATTGAAATGTAAATATTATGTGTAATTAAAAAATTTTACTAAAATGTTACGATACTCACGTACGTTACGTGGTTTTAAACGATTATAGGAAACTAATAATTTAAATAACCACGCATTTTGAGTAATGTAGGTACTCTATATTTCGAATTACACTGTATTACTTTTACGTAATATTTTACGTACGCGTTTATATTAGAATACCATATCAATAATTCAATGAATACTTGGAATTATTTTGGAAAAAAAGGAACATTTCGAATTCCACTGTTACTTTTACGTAATATTAATGTACGCGAGTATACTAGAATTATTCGGCTTCGAATTTTAAACCTATGAATCTCCATAGACTATAGAGCTCCATAGGGATGTAAGACATAGAGCTTGGGTTGGTGACAGACCCCTAACCGTTGCGTATGAGTGACTATCTTCGTCCACGCGATGAAACTGTTCATGCGTAGCGATTCGTAAAATCTAAAAGTAACGCTAGTCAATCCAAGTTTCATTGATACCATTGTGCTCTACTAACATGATGCTCTGAATCGGGCACCCGACATGGTACAGGTAATATAACTGTTTATTTTATAACACTTGATTATAATATTATTTAAATTTGTTGCATTTGCTTTATTAAACAAAAAAAAATCTATGGTCATTTCCAAGTAAATTATAAAATTATCTATTCACATAACATTTGTCGTTCTTTATATTTTTTTTTGGTTAATAAAGAAATATATTAAAAAACGATGACCATGTCTATGTTACGAAAGGAAGCGATCGTTTGAGCTATCGCGTTCGTGACGTCACGTCCTGGCGAATCCGCGCAAGGTTAGTTTAGTAATTGACCAAGATTGCCTTAGCCGCCATCATGATTCATAATTCAACGCCAACTGACACCGGCTGATTTAGAGCCATTAATTCGAATACAAGACCTAGCATCTCTAGGTTACACGTTCGGCTTGCTCGCGCGAGGAATGTTTATTTCGTTTTAAACGACTGTCATGTGCTATTGAGGGTATCATTTAATCTCGCTATTTTTGTGTCTAAGTTATATATAAATAGATTTTATTACAATTGTTGGACTTTTACATAAATTAGGTTCAAATGAACTTTTTGTCATATGTAGGTATTACATTTTGTCACGCCTATATCTCATAGGGCTAGACAGAGATTAAGGATTTCCACTTGCTACGGTCTTGGCAGACTTCTATCACACATTGTTAAAAAATACAGATGAATAAAATACATTCGTGTAATTATCACAACGCTCCTTCACTAAAAACACGTATCTCCATTGTGCTTTAAAACTTGTTTTTCTTTAGTATGTAAAAACTCACATCTATAAATTGTAAACGTTCTGATTAAACTTCAAAACATTCCACCGACGGGCACTATTACGCAAGTTAATTAATAATTTTGTTGCATTGGAATCTAACAATGAGATTTCCGTTTTATCCTTCTATCCGTCAGGATCTAACGTAAGGAAGCGGATTCTTTGAAGTCGTAATACTCTTAAAACAATCCTTTTAAATTAATGAAGTTAAACAGTACAGAGATTTGTTATCAGCGCGAGATTTCAGTTCATCACAGATGAAGCGATAAAATACATGTGTGTGTCGTGTTACAATGTATATTATAGCATTGTAATAGCAACCGATACTTTCATAATTATTATATTATATCTTTGCGATCATTGTCTGCGCAATAACATGTTTAACTATACGAAGACGTGCCTTGCTATATCTGTTCATATCTTTGACGACGTAAGAAAGATATACTTATCTACATATTTTATAACTACGTACGTAGTCATTGAGCGTTACTATAGAAAATATATTGTAATATATGACAATATTTTTTGCTGTAATATACATATATTATAGCTCCGAGTTTGACAATCTCTAATTTGGCAGACCGTAGCACCACCGGTACTGAGAAAGTCTATAATATAGTACCTACATTCATACAACCCGCTGTCATTTCATTATTTTCAAACAATATCGGCCGAATCGATTCGCTTATAATTACGAACGAGTCAGACGAGTATTATTTGAATCGCGAAAGGAATGCCATTCACTGTCAGCGTGGAAACTTTTGAGAATAATAATTGAATGTTTTGTATTTATAAAATTAGCTCTCATTTAATTTCATTACTGATGTTCGATTGATTAAATGCGAATGATAAGTCAAAGTTAGGACCTGATGGCCGCCTGAAATTATTTCTTGTGCATTACAAGTCAATAACATTTGCACATCTACATATTAAGGCAGGATTTGTGGTTAACTAAATTTTCTGTACGTAAATTCAGAGATTTAAGCTCTTTTTTGTGAAGATTTTGTATGTGGAATTATTCTAAAAGTAAAAATATCATAACATTATTATTACTCCTATGTCTCTACTATTAGACGAGGGATTCCCCTTAGACTATAAAGTCTTAAGCCTTTAGACGACCAAGCAAGTATAGATTAACAGACTTTGAAAGCCTTATACAACTGCATGGAGAATACTTACGAACACAGGTTTCTTCATATCTTCTTCTGATATGTACCTGATATTATCATTTTATCATTATCAGTCCGTCATCGTCCACTGCTGGACGTAGGCCTCTCCTATAGCACGCCACTCAGCTCGATCTCCAGCTCTTCGCATCCAACCACTGCCAGCCATTTTGCGTATATCGTCACTACACCCGGCTGGAGGGCGTCCTATGCTAAAATAAAACGTACAAAAAAAATCAGATGTGCTCAGGAACGATCAAGTGGCATCAATATGGATGCTGTATCACGTTAAGACAATGTTTCTCCAGTTAATTCTCTGTTATCTTATCTTTGGTATCGGACGCGTCAACCTTCAAATATTCGCTTTATAAACACAATTTAACCTTCGCTATGAGACTGCTGAGCCGTCAATTTCACTGACTGATATATGTATTTATCGCGCTATAAAAACAATTTGCGCTCGTTAGTGCAAGTATATGTACAAGACAGGACTGAGACTGACTGATAACGGGGATGACGATGAGGATGATATTCATAAAATTAAATGCAAGTATAACTTACCACCGTCCTGAGTTTTGTTCGCACATGGAGTGCGGTTGAAGTGGCCTCAGCTCAAGTGGGCACTAAACCAACCGTTGAGGATTTTAGGATTTTTATCACGAAAACGATAATGCTTTCTTTGATTGGATATAGCCTTTGTTCTTTAATTAGGTATAATAACCTATTCTACTGATTTGTGTTCAGTTTCTGACACTATGGGTGTTGGTAAATTTCTTTGTTGAATAATCACAGTTTGATCTAAATAAGTATCTATTATTATTTTACCATCACGCTAGGTCCCTTTGGGGTAGACGGAGAACATTGAGTGACTCAATATGTATCTATACTTACCAATATCATCCTTTTCAAACCCATATGAAAAAAACAAACTTAAATAATATACATACATACGTGTGTAACTTCACGCCAAGTCTCTCACGGGGTAGGAAAAGAGCACGGAGTGCCAAATATTCTTCTCCTTGCAAACCTGTCGTGCTTCTTCCACAATCATCAATTTCTTCATACATGCATAATATAATTATGTATATTTCTATTTTAAAAATATAATCATACAGTTTCGGTATAAGAAAAAAATCTGATGATTTTAATGCTTACATTTTTGATGCCCGCACATTAATATTCTTGATAGAAAGTACGTAATACAACTTTGGCTTGCGGATATGCGAGTCCACACGGCGGATCGCCCGTGTGACCTGAATCGTTTTGGAGCAATGTAGCTCAACAATCAGCGGTTTTAAAGACTAACTTTTTTACCCGTGTTCCCTAACACTGGATAGTGATTGAATAGTAATAATGAATGCTTGTTATCTATCAATGGATAGTTCATTTAAAATTGTGTTATATCCGACTAACAAAATTGTTTATTAATTTGATATTGTATCATCAATCTTTTGACAGTCGATCTGATTTATAAAACCGTTATCTTATCTATGGCATAATTTATGATGGAATAATAAAAAAAAGTATAAATTAAAACGATATAATTAATAAAAAAGTTGAAGAAGAAAGTATTTTTCTTG
>DWME01004847.1:0-15722 GCA_018244795.1 Parelbella ahira ahira | reverse complement strand
ATCCGGGATTTGAACCCAGGACCTCCCGATCGGCAGTCGCGCACTCGACCAACGAGGCATTTTAATAGTCGTAATATTTTAATAAATTTTAATATGTTGATTATTCACAGTCTCCACACGCACTCCCGGCTAATGCACGACGGGACGTGGTCGGGGTTAAGTTTGTCCGATGAACAGCAAAAGCCAAGCCGAGCATGGGGAGAGACCACTGGCTGATTTTGGAAGACACTTTGTACACATTAAAAATAAATTCTAAATAAATGTTTAAGCAACCGTGCTCACCACATAAAGATTTTCTCTTTAAACGGTTATCAAACCTCTAACTGCTAAATTGTTCCTAGCTAATTATCATATACACACATATATCACATCTCTACTTGTTGCACACATCCTGTTCTAGGATTATATATCCGGTAACCTTTGATGTCACCTGGATGACTTATAAATATCTGCTTTTCCGATTTCTTATTTCATTTCTGGCGCTTCTCATTTGCCACATGGACATTAACATCACTCCCAATTGTTCTTAGGTGACCAATATTTGGTTAACACCTAGTCTATATTTCGTATGGAGTTTCCAAACATTTGTTTCGAATAGAGGATCCAAAGCAGGAAGAGCAGTACGATTTTGTATATAAACGGCTGTATGAGTGGCTTCTGCTCAGAATTCCTTGCCCTTTTTGCATCAAATAATAAGCTTCTAGTTTTTTCTACAGTAGTCCTTAATGTTCCGTTCTCCTAAGCCATTTTGCTCAGGAGTATATGGGTTACTTCTTTGGTATATGATACCTTCCTTCTTGAGATATCAATCAAAATTTGAATTACAATACTGACACCCGCAATTGCTCTCAATATCTTTATTTTCATATTTGTCGGTTTATCAGCTTTTGCTTTAAATTCTATAAAACGTCGAAGTGGTTCACTTTTGTTTCATAAATTATACAAATGTCATACGACTAAAGTCATCATTAAAAAAACAAAATATCCAGAACCTGCAAGTGAATTATGCTCTATAGGTCCGCAAATATCAGTATGGACTAAATGACGTAATTGTTTGCGTCTTAAGCCTTCACTTGTGAACGGCAACCGACTCTGTTTGTCCTCACAGAAAACTGCATGTCTCATCACGATCAACATTACTTACGAGGATCATTCCTTCAACGTCACTTATCGTTATATTCAAGTATTTACTATTAATGTGACCCAATCTACGATGCCAAATATTACTCGATTCAGCCGAGTTAAACACTACACTGTCAACTACTCTCAGCTCGTACACTCTATTACGTAGCATACCCGGAGCCATCAGTTCATTACTTCTATTAAATACTTCACATCCATCCGGCGTGACTTGGACTTGCCGGGTTTTATTAACTGGCTCACTGACAATAAGTTACTTGTCAATTCTGGAACACATAATGCATCCTTCACTAGAACATCAAATTCATATTGATCAGGTTTTGTCACAATTTTTATGTCTCCTGAACATAATACTTGTAGTCTCTCAGTATTAGCAATGCAGATTTCTTTAATTTTGTGATACATAGCATTTTCGATCCATTGTTCATTAGAAGTAACATGCATACTCGCGCCAGAGTCAATATACCAATCATATTTGTAAAATTTACCACTCAAGAACACTCCACTGAATGCATTCGTTCGTTTTCGTTGCAATTCTTTCTTATTATTATCAGTATTTGGGCACTGACACTTATAGTATCCTTATTGTTAATACGATAACATTGGATATGATTTTTAGCGCCGACACTAACTTTTTGTTCCATAAGACTTTTATGCGCGATTGTCACACTTTCTTACTCGTATGTTGCCATTTCCATGAACAACTTCCCCTTGCGAATGCATTGCTAACATCAATTGTTTGAACGCCACCAACTTTCGTTTCCAAATCCATAAGTTTGTAGTCCGTGAGCCAGCATACAGGTTTTCATGACCAAGTTCCTTTCGGCCGATAACTTGTAAAATGTTGTATTATGTAGTTGTATTATGAAGCGTAGTGAATGTCAACTGCCGCGCCGTGAATTGAACAATGACCAAAAAAATATATTGTCAATCAATACAATATATTGAAAATTTATCCAACTAAAGTTAGCCATATATCTATTAAAAAAATCAGCTGATTCTAAAATGGTGGATATACCCTGCCAGTCAAAAGTTTGAGACCACTATAAAAAAGATAGAAAAATATTTAAAAGTCAACATATTTAAAGCTTTATGAAAACCAGGTTTAATTTTCATGTTACACATAATATTTAGAATTTAAAACCGCACGAAGTCTTGACGAATACAATGTTCTGAATAAAACACACAAAGGAGAGTTTATACAGATTTTTCATCAAAATACACTACCTTGTTATAATTTTACTTACACCATTCTCCATTGGGTAGCTGACCTCAAGCATAGAACGCAGTTGTGACGCCTCATCGCCTACCATCAAATCCTAAAAAATATAATGACGACACTCATTAGAATAGTAGAATATATGTACATGTTATCACTACATATGTAAACACTGCTCATACGGTATGGTATTGATACGGTACACTGAATTCAATGTAATTTCTCTAAAAGACACAAACGCAATATCTTTGAGAAGTGACCGAGTAGTATGAAAATGCCACTGGGGTGCACTTGTTTCTTTTACCAAGCGGCAATTTTTATCATGCCACATTCTAGCTAGAAGATGTTAAGCCGTAAGCTCTAGATTTGAGGCTGCAACTTAGACCTCACGGATAATAATGTGATTGACTGAACTCAAAGAGGATTTCTATCCTATTTCATACTGATCTCTGCAACATCTAAAGCACACTATTAACCAGAAATAGGACAGCTAGTCATTTAACATCACATATCTATATAGCACCCTCATTTGTAACATCACGCTTGTAATCCTCGAAGGGGTAAGACAGAGGAGTGTAGTACACTCCCACGTGTCACCAGTTACGTTTAAGTCCTATGGAATAGGTGGTGGGCCTATTGCCATACACCGGGCACAGATCCAGACTCCGAGCCACTACTAGAAATTCTAAATTAGAAAAATCCAATAGCACCCGACTCGGGATTTCAACGCAGGACCTCCCGATCGGCAGTCGCGCTTGCAACCACTCCACCAACTAGGCAGATATATCTACATATATATGATTGGGTTATGAGCTTCACTTAAATATACTGTTAGTGTGAGGAAGGAAGGTAGTTAACAATGGTTTATAATAAAACAAGGTAATTAACAACCATTAAAGCACAAAACAAAAATCTGTACACAATACAATGCCATATCATGACAAGTAAAAAAGCAATACTCTATTTTATGAATAAATATAAAGAAACCAAAAATACTATCAGTATGTATTAAACTCAACAACAGAAACTTTTTCATATGCTAAAGAAAACTATTTTATCCTATTAGGATATTTGAATACAAACCTGCTGAAATTTCTGGCCAATAAATAAAGGATATCAGAGAATTTATGATTTTGGGGATTATAGGAATAAAAACACTAGGATAATTTATGGATAGATGGAGGATCCCCTCTTTATCCGGGCACCGGGGGTCAACCGCCCCCTGTCTGTCCTTTTTTCACGTATATAAAATTTCTCAAAGGTATTAAGGGAGCGCTAATTGCCGCGCGCTTGAACCTCGTGAAAAGAATAATTAAATAAATTTGTTGAGGCAATCGCTGACCATATACCACAAGGGGAAAACTGGATTTTCCTTCTTCAAACAAATACTTAATCCATCCTGCTATGACAGTACGTGATGCAGGCTTGGCTGAACCCCTGATAGATAGAAATAAATTAGAAGACTTGGCCATAATTATGCCGTCTATCATTCAATAATGATTTCGACCCAAAACACAGGATTAATATTATCATTATCAACTTGTCCGTAGTCACTACTATCAGATTTGAACTCTGGAAACAAGTGTCACAGGAACAGAAATTGTAAAATCTATTGGAAACGGAAGTGCCTATCTCACTCGTAAGCTTCGAATTTCGGTCAAGTGTTTTAACGTTGATTTCCTTACCTTTGATATATCAAAATATTGGCGAAGGACTGAATCACTTGCTTCTTACAAATGCAATTGCTGACATATTGTTTTAACTATTCTTGAAATTAAAAAAGCTACAAGCAATTGCATTAGTTTCCATACTACATAAGTATCATACAAGCATGAGAGCTATGTGGTCTTAAGTGAATACATTGTCTTACAAATCAAAAGTATATCTGTCGTAGAGTATACCTATTATATTACAGCATAAGTAGTAGTGACCGACTGAAAGTTCGGTTTCGGCCAGTCTCGGCCAAAAAATCTAGTTTCGACCTTAGTTCTTAAAAAAGCATGAATCTGATGTTAAATTGCAACAAAATGATAACAAAATGAATGTCCTGAATTTTATAAATCCGGGACAAATGACATATCTATGTTTATAATAATGCTCAGAATTGCTCTGCAATTCCAACCACTTTTATAAAATAAAAAAAATTAAATATATTTCTTACGTACTTTAATGATTATCTTTTTTTTTCAATTAACTCCATTGAACTACCGGTGTAAAGAGAAAATGCAAATAAATATGTAAAAAAATGTGAACGTAAAGCACACTCTATGCTACGCTTCGCATTATGAGTCGAGCAAAATTTCAAATACACTAGATTTGCAGTATGCAATAGAAATTTTAAATATGTTAAAGTAAGTTTCGGTTTCGGTTTCGGCCGAAACTGAGCGCGAGGCCGAAAGTTCGGTTTCGGTTTCGGCTGAAAAACCTGTTTCGGTCAGACCCAATTAAATAGTTAACTACACAACTGAAACAATAAACTTCAGGCGCGGTTTGAAGAGAGAAGAGATATTCCACTATACTACTCTTTTATAGTAATCGTTTTCTCAATGGCTGTGCTCAGAGATTGCTTAATAAAGCTTGTTATTGTCATGTCCTGGAAGTGTTTCTGGAGACTAGGATATAACACCTTCTAAATCCTCCACTACAGATTAGTTGTAATAAAAGTTACCTTGCAAAAATTATAATGTGATTTAGGAGCTGACAGCTGGCTTTCAAATCACTTTCATGGTTAACATGACCTAATTACTGTTTTCTATGAAGAGAGCAGTAGAAGACTTCTCTGTTCTTTTGGAACACAGCAAAGGTTGTAAAAATAGGTGTGTTTGATCACTTTAAAGCTACCAATAAAGATGCATCACAAGTTGGATGACAGTGAGCGCAAAATACCACAAGGGCTGAGAATACTTAAACTTTAATTGATTATCTATCTATACTTATAATAAATCTGTAAAGAGGTCTGTCTGTCTGTCTATATAACCGTTATAGAAACAAACACTACTCGACGGATTTTAATGAAACTTGATACAATTATTTTTCATACTCCTGAGCTGGTTATAGTATACCTTTCATCACACTACAATCAATAGGAGCAGAGCAGTGAAGGGAAATGTTGGGAACCAGGACCTCCCGATCGGCAATGGTGCTTGCAACCGCTGGTCGACCAACAAGTTTAAATTAACAGATTTACTGTAAACTGCTTTTCCAGGCAGGACGATGTCTGCCGGGTCCGCTAGTTTAGAATATTATTAAACAATCAACAACACAAGTAAAGCTGAGATTATTTCTTTTAGGGCTGAAAAGTAAGAATTTCACCTGCCCTAATAACTATATTGTAATGTTAAATAAATGATCATTGTTGACTTTAATGAATATAACATATCTAGCTTATTTAAACACAATGTGTAGGAAAATGGAAAAAAAGTGATGCCAAAAATAAAATTTAAGCAGAAGTCATATTTTCTAGTCCAGATCTATGGTATCTATATTACCTGTACTATTTCTGGATCAAATGCCTGGCCAGCATGAAATTGGAACACTGAATTATGCTCTGTTATGTTCAGTATTACAATTAACGACTAACAAGTCCCATATATTTTTAAAGAAATATGACAAACCAATCAGAGACTATGTTAAAATTTTTGGGGACCATATTCAGATGTTAATTTATCAATAAACTCTACTATTAATGCCAAATGGTACCTAAGAATTAACCTATATTTATGTTCATGCCACCATTGTTGAACATATAATTTATTAAAAGAAACATTGATGTGGACAAGTGTTACCTTTCCATACCATATTATAGTTGTGATAAAAACTGTACCGGTAGTAAATTTGTTTCTCAAAAAGTACATGCTTTTTAGTTGAAAACAAAACATCTGACACATTTATTAATCATGCTTATATTTCATTAGAACTTACTCCAACACTCAAATCCTGTAAAACATTAAATTGAGTACTTTAACAATGTTTCATAGGCATTATGGAGTACAATTGCAAACTATGCAGAACATATACAACCTGGAATTATTTAAAAGAAGAGTGAATAGGCACTTTACTAAACGAGTGTGCTACATCCTAGGCTGCATCTCGTTTTCCATCTAGTAGGATTGCAGCCAAACGCGAGCCTATTTGTACATAAAATGAAAAACCTCTATGATAGTGACTGTACAACTGATAAGCTCACCTGTATAAATTTTAAACATATCCATATATAGATAATTTGACACCCCGTCAAATAGAAATAACATATTACTCACACATGTGTCCTGGGTGACAAACTCACTCACTCACTCAGCTTATGGTTCAGCAGTCAAAAACACTCAAATGAAATATAGTAACCACAGATTTTTTCACTGTAGGTATATGTGTCTTTAATAAAGTAATACATCCAATGTATGTCCACATTCAAACAGTTTTATAAGAAAATAATGCTCGAAGATTATGAACAAGAAATTTCTTTGCTGGTACCTATGCCTCACAACTTTTTACTTATTATTTAGCAGTCTCATTCAGTCGTTTGTAAATCTGTGATGAAATACGAGCTCTCACATATGAGAAGGAGCGAAGCCATAGCCTGCCACTATATTCGTATTATACGGTCAATACATAATATGTTTAAAACATGTCAGATTTTGTGAGTCGTCTTCAATAGTTAAGGCAGCGAAAATATATAGAACTGAAATATGACTAATTAGCATACCTTGACATCAATATCTCCAATTTTATTCTCCGCTCTGATGATTGGCCTGCCTACCATCGAGGGGAAAATAAAAGCAGGAAAGTTGCTGCCAGCATATCCGCATTTAACGAACTGTAACATCAGAAATATTGAACGATGAATCAATGCCTTATCGCATGAGAATGCAAAACATTAATTTAACAAAAAACATACACCAGTGCCGTTATCGCAAACAATGACTTTCCTCCCTTGGTCATCCATTTCTATATTTTTATTGTTATCCGATGTACACTACGAACTAACTTAAATTTCTATAAATGCAATTTTAAATAACTTATTACACCCCACCAAGCCCACCTCCTCGGTATTCTGACGTTCGACTAGTGAAGTCAACCGCACAGATGACAAATAACTCGCTCTCAGTCTATAATGTGTACCGTGATGAAAATAAAACATATTTTGCGGAGTTATAATTTATTCTAGACACACTTGTCGATTCTGTCATCACTAGCTATTACCTTTTCCGTCTTTTACGTACATTTAAATTCCTACTTTTTGATCTTATGCAATTCATAGTTTGGCCATAAAAATAACAAGTATCATAGATTCCATTTTCTAAAAAGGTAGAGAATAGTCAGAGTATACTGGTATTCAAAATGCAATTTTGCTCTAATGAATCTTGCTCATTCGATTAACTAATAGCAAAGATCTCATATCAAATACCGATACCTATTCAAAGATATATTATATATAGAGTGGAGAGACATACGGCTGCCTGTAAGCGGCAACGTCTGACGGTTAGAAAGAGAAATGATCGCGATATCCTATACACGTGTGAAGCAAAATAATCGTAGAGGTGTTATAAATGGAGGAAATAAAAAATGTTTAATTGCATTTATCCATTTAAATCATTATCCTTAGGAAATCTAAAGAAAAAAAAGTAGAATAAAATACCTCCTGTAATAATTAAATTTTTTTAACACATCAGGTACAACCAACATTTTTTATAGGTGTATGACAAATACAAAAAGGGGGCGTTCAAATATTACTTAAGCATTATAGGGATCCGAGCTATGACCACTTCTCGATCTCGCCACCTGAAGTCACTCAGGCCACGCCCACTCTCCTGGCCGTTTTTATTTAATACCGGTTCTATCTAAAATTATAATAAATCTGCTTATGTAATACTTGGACGGCTCCAAACTATAAATTTCTTGTGAACACTAGGCTATTGTCGAAAGGAATAGGTTTCTTTTTACACACAATGCACGTTATTGTCATTTTATGGATTCAAATTAGCTGTAAATAGAACAGTACCTATAATTTTTACTCAAACTTGATCTTATACGTTGAAATTTTAGGTAAAGTTTCAGCATTTCAGTAACAATGAAATTGTTCAATAAGCACACGCAAAATAAAGATCGGCAGATAGGTAGTCTCATTTGTTTTTCTTTTTTTTCGATGGACACCTTTTAGGCTGGTCCCGTACTCTAGTGTAATATATCTATGGCGTTAAATTAATAAAAAAATAAAAGTAAACGTTAATGTCAATGTCAATACGGTCTGAGCAAAGCAAGTATGGTTTCTCACGTGTGATTGTTTTCATAAAACAAATTTAAAGACCCTAAAATATAGAGTTAATATCAAAATGAAGCATAAAAGATTCGAAGAGAACATATTAGTGGATGAAGCATATACAAATTATGGCAAAGTGGATAAAAACGCCGATGAAAAGAAAGGTTATGGTATAGCAAAAAATTTCGCTCATGCTTTGGAGTACGACGAGAAAAAGAAATGGTATCAACAGGTAAGATGAAACACCGTATAGTATCTTATAGATATGGACATAAAATGTAAATATATAATGATTTATAAATAATTTTCACAATACCAAATATCACAAAACTATAAAATTCCCTGAATACACCGTAAGAAGGTTAACTGGACTATATATTAATAATATTTATGTTTCCTAATATCAACTCTCATTACAAATCCTGTATTTTATATGTAAAATATTTATATGTATATGTATAATATTCAAAGATTTTGTAGTAGTATTGTATGACATAAATATATTCTTGTATAGTTGCCCGACGAGCCACATGTAACAAACATAGCAGTTTCGCCGGAAATATTGGAAGAACTGAGGAAAGAAGCAAACAGTGCTCTACATGGTGACACTTTAGCATTTGAAACCAGTAAGTGTCAAAATATACTATTGGCTACCTTGTTGATTAAGTGGTTCGATCTCCAAGTCTTACTTAGTTTTAATTGAAATTGTATTGAAGTGCTGGCATAGTCAGCTATGCTGCTACCATTATAACTGTTCATGATACTGGGAGATATACTGAAGAATAACTTTTCACAGTTAAATTACATATAGGATCAATCAAGAAATAAATGAGTTCTGGGCACAATGATTATTTTCCACCCATCAATTACAAGCATTCCTTAAAATTTAAACTTACGACCTCTTATTTTTATATACATATATTTTCTGGAAATAGTATATATAACATTATTATATCAAATGAAAGTGTTTTTTCAGAAGCAAAGAGAAGTGGCTCAACAGATCATGAATGGGCAATGACCCTTTTAAACAAAGGTGCAATAGGAGACAGAGTTGCAGCAGCAACTATATTGATACAGGTATGATTAAAATGATACAAACTGGTAAACATTTTCTACTTATGAATTTATGATTCTCCCTAAACTTTCTAGAATATGTTGGCTATACTATGTTTCTAGACTATGTTTGGTATTCATTGAAATTAAAATATGTGACTGCCAAGTTGGTTGAAAGGTTGCAAGCTTGACCTCTGATTGGAAGGTTTTGGGTTAAAATCCTGGGTCAGTTACTATTGCATTTTTCTATTCACGCGATGTGGTAGTGGCACACCGTTACATATGAGTTCAAACACATACATGTGTAAACACGAGCGCACACATACATTTAGATTTTCTAATAATGGCTAGGAGAGTGGATATATGCCCAGTGTATGGCAATAAGCTCACCACCTATTCCATGGGACTTTAACATACCTGGTGAAGTGTGGGAGTGTACTACATTCCTCTGCCTACCTTTTCGGGGATTACAGGCATGATGTTATGTTAAAAACAGTTTTATTTTTGGCTTTCAAGTTGTCTATTACATTTCGTTTGATGTTTCTTTTTCTCTGTAAGTGATTGTTTTGTTAATGTTTTGAAAAAAATGAATGAGCTGCTCGCGTCCACAAGCTATTGACCCTTGACACCCTGCATGCGTCCCCTGGGTGTTGCTAAAGAACAGTACCGTCGCCCTTCGAAAGTCACATACCGTGTCGATCCATGCCTAGGTCCTAATCTCACAGGAGATGTCCACGGATCGGTCACACAGCCTCTAATCCCCTTTCACGCTGGGTGGAGCCGGGAGTCCAGCCCGCGTTAGGCCTCACTCCTACCCCTCCCCACTCTCCTTAATTCAGCCGGAGCCACTTTGGCTCGTCACTAAAACTCGATGAAGCTGTAGAGGCCGCTAGCGTCAACAGCATATGACATTTAGAAAAAAAAACATGTCAGAGGATGATTCGTTCAAGAACAGTTGCCCGGTGCACATACTGCACTGTGATTTTGTTAAAAACGAGATAATTGATATTACAATAAACCGAGTGCTTACGAAGTTTGCCGTTTTCTTTAGATGTCAGACCCACCACCTTCATAATAATAATAAATAATTATGTATATTCCCATGTGAAAGTAACATTTCACTTATGAATTTAATTTTTCTTATAGGATAATCCTGTACATAACTTGACAGCATTAAGAAATTTAATCAACAGTGTGAAGCCAGCTAAGAAGAAAGATGGCATAATTATCATAGGTATTTATGTATATACACTTTTGTATTCTTTTCATATAGAAAAAAATTTTGGAGATGAAATGAACAATATTATTCATTTCATCTCCAAAATTTTTTTTATTTGTATATACAACTACGAACAATAGTAACCGCTATTTTTATAGGTCTGAAGTAGTTTATATTAAGATGTATTGACACTGCTTATTTTGGGATAAATTGGCCATCTATGGAGATATTGTAAAATATTTTTATTTGTAAAGTATATCATATACATACATTCAAATGTTTAATTTCTTCCAGATGCACTATCAGAACTTCTTGTGTCAGATCTGTTGATCCCAAATGTCAAACTACGAACATTTGCACAGCATCCATTAGGTGATATAAATGAAATGGTCTCTGGCAACAAACAAGCGAGGAGGAACATCCTCAAACTTTGGTACTTTGAAGATCAACTGAAAGAATTATATGGGGGTATGTGTATTTATTGTTTTTTAGAATTGAGTATGTCATTATTCATTGTTGTTTTTATGTTATGTATCAGTCATCATTTACAATAGATTCATTAGGTTTAGATTAGAATGGGGAATAAGACTGTGGTCCACCATGCTGACCCAGTATGGATCGGCTCGGTAGACTACAGTACGATAGATACAAGTACATTGCATATGTATATACATGGCATTATGGATGTATCTTGTGCACAAGTTTTCAAAAATTGTACTTAAAAAACGTAACATCACGCCTGTAACTTTGAAGGGGTAGGCTGAGGAGTTTAGTAAACTCAAAAGTTTCACCAGTTTCATTTACATCCCATGGTTACTTTTATGTCCCATAAGTGGTGAGTCTATTTCCATACACGGGACACAGATCCAGGTCTTCCCAGGCAGTCACACTTGCAACCACTAGACCAATGAGGCAGACAAATTAAAAAAAATCATTACCTACTATCACCCTATAACTTGTGATATTGCATGAGGTGATATTCTGGAAGGTGATTTGTTATGAAGATCAATTGATGGGTAGATTCACCACACACCACATAAGGATTGATTGCCAATCATTTATGACATTAAACACCCTAACTAAATACATCCAAAAATCTTTTATATAATTGTAATACTATTTTTCAGTGTATGTGGAAGCACTAAACAAATTTGCCCATGACACCGTAGAAGCAAATAAGGAGAAGGCTGTCAGTGCTATGTCATATCTATTGATGCATCATCCTGAAAGAGAAAAGGTATTTTGTGCTTCTATTTCTCTAAACATATTTGTGAATTATTGATTTGCCTTAGGAAACACTTTTAATAAAATTTTTGTGCCCTACATTTCCAGATGCTGTTAACAAACATAATCAATAAACTAGGAGATCCATCTCAGTCGGTCTCATCAAAGGTGATCTATCATCTCTGTCAGTTGCTATACAACCATCCTAACATGAAAGCAGTTGTATTGGCGGAGATTGAGAAAATGTTGTTTAGGTAAGGTGGATTTGTTCATATTATCACACTATAAAGCTATTATTAACCTGTGTTAAACTTTATCTCAAGAGCAGAAGTAACTCTACGAATGTGTGTATGTTCATGTTTACAGTTCATATGCTCTGTTGAAGATTAGGTGTTACTTTTTATAAAAAGTATATTCCACACTTATTATTTTTAGGTCAAACATATCATCTCGGGCACAGTACTATGGAGTTTGTTTTCTGAATCAATTCTTCCTCGGTAAGGATGACTCAAAAATTGCAGAGAGTCTCATACGGATATATTTTTCATTCTTCAAAGCCACTATTAAAAAGGTATTTTTTGGATATTACTAATTGATCATTCCCTATAAATCATTATTCTTGCTGGATGTTATAGAACATATACGTAGGTATGTATGTATATATGTAGTTATAGAGAACCTGAGTTTGAATGCCATGATTGCTACATAACTACCAAAACTACTACAACTACGCTTGCAACCATATATTTGCTTGCCTTCCACTAATGACCACATTATTACTTGCAAAGTGTGAATGTGGAAGTTCTCTATTACCCTTTTTATTCCTTATTATGAAGAAATATTTGCTTAAATTCATAGTATCAGCTTTGAATTTAATATTTAAGTCATTATTAAAATGTATAATTGTCACATTTACATTGCAAATCCATCACTTGAAATGTCTAAAGCTGGTATGCATAGTAAATTTAACATTAAAGGCTTTTTTAGGGTGAAATAGATTCGCGTCTAATGTCAGTTATCTTAACGGGAGTAAAACGAGCGTACCCATTCGCTGATAAGGAGCGGCTCTCGGAGACGCCGGCTCACATCGACGCTATACATCGTCTCGTGCATCTGGCCAGTCTCAACGTGGCCATACATGCTCTGGCCTTGTTATACCAAGTCAGTGAGGCCTCCAAGGGGACATCGGACAGGTAAAATACTTATGGCTTTTATACAAACAAGTATAGTATGTAAACGCACACGTGCACCTGACTCAAAAGGATCACACAGTCCAAGATTTTATTTTATCTGCACGCTGGTATAATTATTGAAAATGGCTAATTAAAAACAAGAAAATAATTCATTACTATTCAGGTACTACACGGCCCTGTATCGCAAGCTGACGACCGCGGACATCTTCAACACAACTCATTCAGCTCTTCTCTTCTCGCTCATATACAAGTCGTTGAAGCAGGACAAGAACACGGATAGGGTGACGTCATTCGTGAAGCGGCTGCTCCAGCTGTGCTGCTACACTTCGCCTGCGCAGGCGTGCGGTCTGCTGTTCCTCGTTTCACAGCTTCTCAAAAATGGCGCTAAAAAAGATTGCATTAAACTTGTTTGGACGAAGAAGAAGGGGAAGGAAGTGAGGCTCCTATTTTTGAAACAGAGAAAAAACAGTTAATTTCGCATAGGTTACATACTACAAATGTGTATAACTTCAACTATCACATACTAAATGAGGTACTAAAAGTAAAAGAGCGAAATAAATATTTTTCAGCATTGGTTTCGGTTTTAGTACAAAAAAGTGGTACTAGAAGTATTAGAACCACAACTAGTAAAAGTACACATTGGCAAGTTGCCTTTATTCTTATAAATGCTATTAGGGTGTTATTACATTGTGTTATATTTATGAATTTAATAGCTTTTTGTAATGGAAGCTCATAAGTTTTATCACATAAATGCCTTGCTTTAATGCAGGAGATAAAAGAAGAGGATATCGCTGACGAAGCCACAGACAATAAGGAGGAGTCAGGGGAGGTACCAACAGAAGCAAATATTACCTTGAATTGTACTGAAGATGAAATCATAGAAGAAAAATCCGAACCAATCAAAATGGATCTCCTAAGAGGGGATAAAAAAGATCTTTTAACAGGCAAGTAGAAAAAAGTGTTCAGTAAAATAATGCTTTCAAAATTGAAGCATTTAAATGATAGATTTTATTAGTGCTAGTTTTTTGTCCTATGTGATAAATACGATATTTTTAGATATACTAAGTCGGATCGGCGGTGTTATTTGCACTTTTGTAAATTAGTGAGGGCGAGTATGTGTGTAACCGAACAAAGAGAAACCGCGAGTACACTGTGATCACATCGTATTAACGTCTTACAAATTAGCCTGCGCTCTAAACACTATCAAACTAGACGAGTAACAGAGTAACAGCTCCTAGAGTGGAGGATACGCTCTCTCCGACGGCAGGACAGCTATGTGCTCTTTTATGCAATTTCTTTGCACCGGCGAGGCTCCGCTGTAGGATGCAGTTAGCCAAGTCAGTGGTCATCTTCGTGTCCGCCTCTAATACGTGCGATGGTGCTTGCTGCCTTTCATGACCGTCTCTAACAATATGATATGTTTATAAGACCTAGCTTTAAGTGGAGCAGAGGTATATAAGGTCTTTTTCTATTAATAAATAAACAGGCCACTAATCGAATTTCGGTTTTGTTTCTCCATATTTTATGTACTGGTTTTATGTAAGAGTTTATGTATGCAGGGTTCATATATCTCAACACATAGTTTATAATTTTAGCGTTATATGAAATTACGACATTTCATTTATCTCTTAAGGCAAATGCTACCAACTTCTAATAAGTTCACTTCAGAGATACACGCAAAAATTCAAACCCCAGACTATCAGATGAAAGCCTGAAATATTAACTATTAGACTGTTACTGTCATCCTTCAAATGTTACGTTACTGTTTCTTTCTCAGAAAAAAATGTTATGTTACTAACTTTTTCGCAGAAGATGATGCCGAAGAGTCCTATATGGATTTGAAAATGGACGATGAGGGCAACATAAAACCTAGAAAACGTCGCTCCACAGCCGTCACTGGCTGGTATCACGCGAAGGTCGAAACTGAAGATAAAGTGGAGCTAGAGGACAAGCCTGATACGGAATTGGCCGCCAAGATTCAACTTAAGAAAACTGTTAATATGGACAGAGTGAGTATATCTAGTTGACTATATCTGTTACATTAAAACTGCTGGTACGGCTGGATGTAGTATAAGTGCCAGTTACATTTCCACAGTTCCATTTGCGGCGAGGTTGGAGATGTTCATTGGCATCAACGAGCGCTTCGAAACATCTTATATTTTCTACCAGTTAACATTAGCTGGGTTATGGTGGTATAATACATATAACATAGCGAATTACACAATGCACGAATAGAAATAGAATTTGATAAGTCTATGTAAGTAAGCAGTGGTAGCCTAGTGGTTAAGAATTCAGCCTCTCATTCCGGGGGACCTGGGTTCGAATCCATGGCGCGCACCTCTTATAAAAAGTGCGTTTTAAGTTTAAATATCACTTGCTAACGGTGAAGGAAAACATCGTGAGGAAACCTGCACACCT